>ML370589.1:0-50293 GCA_005239525.1 Nicotiana knightiana | reverse complement strand
AATATAAAAGTCTACTATGTGTGTGCCAGGAACTAGTGTCACAAGTCTACAGGCGAACTAGTAGAATATACAAAAGATGAAATAAACTGCTCTACTGTCTGAAGGAAGTAGACAGAAATAAACAAAAGATAACTCCATAGTGCTGCTGAGAGTCGCCAAGGGAAGCAGCTCACCGTGGACTCAGGTCCAGAAAATACTCCAGGGTCAAGCTCCGGTCGGATAACCAAATGAACCAGCCTCAGAACCTGTACAATTAAGTACATAAGCGTAGCATGAGTACATAAACAGATATGTACCCAGTGAGTATCCCGCCTAACTTCGAAAAAGTAGTGACGAGAGGCCGACATGATACTTAGTAGGGTCAAACAATGTGAAATGAATACAGGCAAATCAGTAATAGCAGTAATGAACAGTAATAAGGAAATGAGCATCAAATAACAATCTCTAGTACCCTCACGTCATCCTTTTCCATGGCATACAAGCTATTTAACCTTCTTATTTTGTTACAATTACAGGGCTTCTCAAAAATTACCAACACATATAATAGGCTATGAACGTACGGTCATTACGACGTGAAAAGTAAATGTGCACTGTCGAGGGTCGAACTGCCCGAACTATAGATGCATCTATCTACCCCGCTCGCGAATCAAACATGCGACACGGTTAATATAATACTAAGACTACCCCGATCGCAAATCATTCATGCGACTCAGGTTAATATAATACAGGACTACCCCGCTCGGGAATCATCCATGCGATTTGGGTCCCCGTATAAATACATGATTAGCAGGAGATTCCAGATAATTTAGCAGGGAACATACTAACAGGGTGAGAATTTATTAATGTCAATTTCAAAGCATAACTTCTTAGGACTTCACATGAGAGATTCGAGGATATTAGACTACTCAGACCATATGCAAGATCACAGATATAACACGTAAAACATGCTTGTGAATTCTAAACTACCCGACAAGGCATAATAGTAGCTATGTACGGGATCTCATCACTTCGTGCGTGCGTAGCCCCCGCAAATAAGGAGAAACAAAAATTTATAATCACCTATGGGGATAATTCCCTCTTACAAGGTTAGAAAGGAGACTCACCTTGCGTCGCACCTACTCTCCGGGTCAAGAATGCGCCCAAAACTTCGAACTCGACACCCGCGGACTCGAAACTAGCCAAATGTTATACAAATATATCAATTTACATTCAAAGCATGGAATTCTCCTATTATTTAGTCCAAATCACCATTCTTGAAGAAATACCAAAATCTAACCCCGAGACCGCACGCCCATATTCCGAAAATTCTCGAAGGAAACCCTCACCTATAACCTAAGGATCGTTAATATATGTTTTTTGTATGAATTCATAGCCATGCATGGGTAATTTTCTATATTTTCAAAATCCCTAGGTTACTACCCCAAATCCTTAATTTTCACTAATTAGGTAGTTAATTTAGCTTGTAATCCATGCATGAAACTAATATTAGGGTAGAATTTACTTACCTTCAATAACTAGGTCGTTTGCCCCTCTTGAATGCTAAAAATAGTCCCAAGGAAGAAGATGGAGATGAGGGAAATGAATTAAATCCCGCTATAAAAACACACTGCCCCGTGATCTCCTCTATGCGATCGCGGCCTGGGCAGTGCGATCGCACAACTTTAAATGACCAGGCCAACATGGCCTTCTATGCGAACGCAGAGAGAGCCCTGCGAACGCACAGGGTAAGGAGTAGCTGGGCTGGCCCAATGGCCGGACTCTGTGCGAACGCGTGTGGGGTGTGCGATCACACTGGGTCAGGAGCCCAACCCATCGCGATTGCAGTGCCTATTGTGAGAACGCACAGGGCATTCACCACCCCTGCCCAGTTCCTTCTATGCGATCGCATCATTGCACCTACGATCGCACTGAAGGAAACCAGTCAGTGAAAAATCTAGTTTTTTAATTTAACTCCGAGGGGTCCGAAACTCACCCGAGCCCCTCGGCACCCCGTCCACATGCACTGGCATGTCTGTATTCATGATACGGACTCGCTCAAATTTTTGGAACGTGAAAAACAACAACGAAACTAATAATTCGACCCTAAAACCAAATTGAATCAAACTTTGAACTTAAAGTTCTAGAGTTCTCTTTCAATGTACCGAATCGGCCTATACTACTCGGAATGGCACCAAATTTTGCAAGAAAGTCATAAATGACATTACGGAACTACTCCTGGTCTCAGAATTCCATTCGGACCTCGGTAACACAAAAACACATTCCCAACCAAATTTCAAACTTAAGGCTTGATATTGGGTGCCGAAACGCCCCCGGGTCATCAAAAACCCATTCCGAACAGACGCCCAAGTCTGAAATCATCATACGAAGCTACCGGAATCGACGAAACTCGATTCCGAGGTTGTTTACTCAAAATGTTGACCGTAGTCAAACTTTGTAAGGCCAACCTTAAGGAACCAAGTGTTCCCATACCACTCTAAACGCTTACGAATCCCGAACCACCCGTCCCCGAAAGTCATAAATCATAATAAGCCGCTACAGGAAGTATCATTTAGGGGAACGAGGTCCTGATATGCAAAACGACCGGTCGGGTCATTACATTCTCCACCTCTTAAACAAACGTTCGTCCTCGAACGGGTCTAGAATCATACCTGAAGTGCTGAATAAATGTGGATATCTACTCCGTATGTCCTCCTCGGACTCCCAGGTCGCCTCCTCGACTGGTTGGCCCTTCCACTGGACCTTTACAATAGAAACTCTCTTGGATCTCAACTAGCTATCCTGCCTTTCAACAATAGCAACTGGCTCCTCCTCTTAGCCCAACTTCTCATCCAACTGAATAGTGCTGAAATCAACCACGTGAGATAAGTCGGCGTGGTACCTCCGGAGCATGGATACATGAAAAACCGGATGAACTCCTGACAAACTAGGAGGTAAGGCTAGCTCATAAGCAACCTCCCCAACTCGCCTCAGCACCTCGTAGGAACCTATAAACCTTGGTCTCATCTTGCTTCCCGAACCTCATAATACCCTTCATCGGCGAGAATTTCAACAGAACCTTATCTCCCTCCATAAATGATACATCACGCACCCTCTGATCCGCGTAACTCTTCTGTCTGGACTATGCTGTACGGAGCCTCTCCTGAATAAACTTCACCCTCTCCAAAGCATCCCTCACCAGGTTAGTACCATATAACTTGGACTCGCCAAGCTCAAACCACCCGATAGGGGAACGACATCGCCGACCATACAAAGCCTCAAATGGAGCTATCTCAATGCTGGACTGATAACTATTATTGTAAGAGAACTCGGCCAAAGGCAAGAACTAGTCCCACTGACCTCCAAAGTCAATCACGCATGCCCTGAGCATGTCCTCCAATATCTGAACTGTACGCTCCAACTGGCCATCAGTCTGAGGGTGAAATGCTGTGTTGAGATCTATCTGGGTGCCCATATCACTATGCAATGGTCTCCAGAAATGCGAGGTGAATTGAGGACCTCGATCTGTTATAATGGACACCGGCACGCCGTGCAACCGGACTATCTCCCGAATATAGATCTGGGCCAACCTCTTAAAAGTATATGTAGTAGCCACTGGAATGAAATGCGCCGATTTGGTCAATCTATCCACAATGACCCACATCACGTCAACCTTCCGCAAAGTCCGAGGAAACCCAACCACGAAGTCCACAGTGATGCGCTCCTATTTCCACTCAAGAATGGGCATCTGCTGAAGTAGGCCTCCTGGCCTCTGGTGCTCATACTTAACCTGCTGACAGTTAAGACACCTAGTCACATACTCCACAATGTCCCTCTTCATCCGCCTCAACCAGTAATGCTGCTTCAAATCACGATACATCTTCGTAGCACCGGGATGAACAGAATACCGAGAACTGTGTGCCTCCTATGGAATCCTCTCCCTTAGGCCATCAACATTAGGAACACATAAACGACCCTAAACTCTCAAAACACCATCCTCTCCAATAGTAACCTCCTTGGCACCACCCTGTACCACTGTCTACCGAAGGTCTACCAAGGACGGATCATCAAACTGCCGAGCCTTAATTTCACCCAATAATGAAGACTGAGCGACCACATTTCCTAGAACTCGACGAGGCTCTGAAAGGTCTAATCTCACCAGGCGATTAGCCAAGGAATGAATGTCCAAGGCTAGAGGTCTCTCCTCTGCTTCAATATAAGCCAAGCTACCCATACTCTCCGCCTTTCTGCTCAGAGCATCTACTACCACATTTGCCTTGCCCGGATGATATAGAATGGTGATGTTATTATCCTTCAGCAACTCAAGCCACCTGTGGTGCCTCAAATTAAGATCCCTCTGTCTGAACAAGTGCTGCAAGCTGCAGTGGTCTGTATAAACCTCACAGACACCCCATACAAGTGGTGCCTCCAAATCTTAAGAGCATGAACAATCGCCGCCAACTCCAAATCGTGCACAAGACAATTTTTCTCATGAACCTTCAGCTGGCGCGAAACATAAGCAATAACTCTCCCTTCCTGCATCAACACATACCCCAAGCCAATGCGCGAAGCATCGCAATATACTGTATACATCCTAGAACCGAAAGGCAATACTAGAACAGGTACTGAGGTCAATGTTGTCTTGAGCTTATGAAAGCTCGCCGCACAGTCGCTAGACCATCGGAACGGGGCATTCTTCTGAGTCAATCTAGTCAATGGAGCTGCAATAGAAGAGAACCCCTCTATAAATCGGCGATAATAGCCTGCTAGGCCCAAAAAGCTCCTGATCTCTGTAGCTGAAGTAGGACACGGCCAACTCTGAACTGCCTCAATCTTCTGAGGATCGACCTTGATACCCTCTCCGAATACCACATGCCCCGAGAATGCCACAGAATCGAACCAGAACTCACACTTGGAGAACTTAGCATATAGCTTCTGTTCTCGCAAAGTGTGGAGCACCACTATCAAATGCTGCTCGTGCTCCCCCAGGATACGTGAGAAAATCAAGATGTCATCAATAAAGACAATAACAAAGGAATAAATATGCGGCCTGAACACCCTATTCATCAAGTCCATAAATGCTGCTGGGGAATTAGTCAAGCCAATGGACATCACCAGGAACTCATAGTGGCCATATCTCGTACGAAAAGCAGTCTTCGGAACATCTGAGGCCCGAATCTTCGACTGATGATATCCCGATCTCAAATCAATCTTAGAAAACACCCAAGAACACTGCAACTGGTCAAACAAATCATCGATGTGTGGTAAAGGATACTTGTTCTTAATGGTGACCTTTTTCAACTGGCGGTAATCAATACACATCCGCATGGACCCATCCTTCTTCTTCATGAATAGAATTAGAGCACCCCACGGCGATACACTCGGTCTGATGAACCCCTTAGCTAACAACTCCTCAAGTTGCTCCTTCAACTCCTTCGGGGCCATACGGTACGGAGGAATAGATATAGGTTGGGTGCCCGGAGCTAAATCAATGCAGAAATCAATATCACGATCCAGAGGCATGCCTGGAAGGTCTAAAGGAAACACATCAGCAAACTCTCAAACCACTGGCACTGAATCAATCATCGGAGACTCGACGGTGGTGTCCCGCAGATAAGCAAGATAGGTCAGACAACCCTTCTCGACCATATGTCGAGCCTTCAGGAATGAAATAACCCGGTTGGCTGCACTAACTGAGGAACCTCTCCACTCCATCCTAGGCGACTCGGGCATGGCTAAAGTAACTGTCTTGGCATGGAAATCTAGAACGACATGATAATGATATAGCCAACCATGCCTAGAATAACCTCAAAATCAGCCATGTCGAGCAATAAAAGGTCTGCTCTGGTCTCGAATCCAAAAATGTGATCACACAAGACCGATAGATCCGATCTACCACCACAGAATCGCCTACAGGAGTGGACACACATATAGGAGAACCCAAGGACTAACGAGGAGCATCCAAAAATGAGCAAATAAGGCTGAAACATAGGAATAAGTGGATCCAAGATCAAATAACACTGATGCCTCTCTACCACATACTAAAATAATACCTGTGATCACGGCGTCTGAGGCCAGTGCATCTGATCTGGTAGGAATGGCATAGAATCTAGCTGGAGTACCGGAAGACTGAGCTCCACAAGTGTGAATCAGAGCTGCCTGACCTCCCCCGAACTAGCCTCCACCTCTAGGACGACCCTTGACGACCTGTCCTCTATCTCTAGGTGGCATGACTACTAGTGCTGGACTCATAGGCTGGTAACCCTGCTACACTGCTTGCCCCAAAACCCGGGACATGTCCTCCTGATATGGCCGAGATCCCCGCACTCATAACATCTCACTGGAGGCATGGCCTGCTACCCTGAAGAAGAACCCTGGATAACTGGGGGACGGTGGGAACCCTCTGGCATAACGCTGAAATAAGGTCTCACTGGAGCACCACGAGGAGGTGGTGGTGGGGGTGCTGAATATGGGGCTGACCCCTACCAATCTGACCTCTGCCCCTAGCTGGGGCACCTCTGAAATCCCCGGAATATCCGGCCCTCTTATCCGGCTGTACCTGCTCCCTGACCCTCGACTGATAACCCTCGATCCTATGAGCAATCTCCACTACCAGCTGATAAGGAGTCCCCATCTCCACCTCTCGGGTCATGTTGGCCCTAATTCCTGGATGCAACCCGGATACAAATCTCTACACTCTCTCAACATCGGTAGGTAATATCATGAGTGCATGGCGAGACAACTCTCAAAACCTGGCCTCATTGTCTGTCACTTATAGTTGTCCCTGCTCCAACTGCTCAAACTGATACCGCAGCTCTTCCCTCTCAGAGGGTAGGATATATCTGTCAAGAAACATCTGAGTGTACTACTCCCAAGTCATAGGAGGAAAATCTGCTGGCCTGCTGAGAACATAAGACTGCCACCATCTGCGAGCTCTGCCCTCTAACTGGAAAGTAGCGAAGTACACTCCATGGTGCAACTGGAATAGCTCTGGGACGCCCCCGTCCCCTGCCTCGGGCCGGTGCCCTCCCCCGACCTCTGCCAGATGTACGCGTCCTCACTATTTGTGAGAGAATAGAAGAATGAGATTTTGTAAACCCTCAACTGCATGATATATCATGAATAAATAGAGGTTTCCTAACACCCTATATCCTCCCAAAGATAAATACAGACGTCTCCGTATCAATTCGCAAGACTCTATTAGGTTTGCCTGTGACCTGTGAGACCTACGTGAAAACCTAGTTCTCGATACCATGTTGTCACGACCCAAAATCCTAACTCAGGTCGTGATGGCGCCCAACACCGGGTCAGGCAAGCCAACAATTTGTTTACTAGTGAAATTTCCTTATTTGATAAATCATCCCCACACTTACCAAATTTTAAGCTTAGAACATTTAAGTAAAAGCGGTTAAATTAGCCAACTTAAGAAAATGTAGTCATAAGGATCATGAACCAACATATACAGTTCCAAAATATAAAAGTCTACTATGTGTGTGCCAGGAACAAGTGTCACAAGTCTACAGGTGAACTAGTAGAATATACAAAAGCTGAAATAAACCGTTCTACTGTCTGAAGGAAGTAGACAGAAATAAACAAAAGATAACTCCATAGTGCTGCTGAGAGTCGCCAAGGGAAGAAACTCACCATGGAGGCAGGTCCAGAATATACTCCCAGGGTTAAGCTCCGGTCGGATAACCAGATGCACCAGCCTCAGAACCTGTACAATTAAGTACAGAAGCGTAGCATGAGTACATAAACAGATATGTACCCAGTGAGTATCCCGTCTAACCTCGAAGAAGTAGTGACAAGAGGTCGACGTGATACTTAGTATGGTCAAACAATGTGAAATGAATATTGGCAAATCAGTAATAGCAGTAATGAACAATAATAAGGAAATGAGCATCAAATAACAATCTCTAGTACCCTCACGCCATCCATTTCCATGGAATACAAGCTATTTAACCTTCTTTGTTTTTCATGAAATCAACAGATACAATTACAGGGCTTCTCACAAATTACCAAAACATATAACAGGCTATGAACATACGGTCATTACGACGTGAAAAGTAAATGTGCACTGCCGAGGGCCGAACGGCCCGAACCATAGATGCATCTATCTGCCCCACTCGCGAATCTAACTTGCAACACGGTTAATATAATACTAAGTCTACCCCACTCACGAATCATTCATGCGACTCAGGTTACTATAATACCAGGACTACCAAGCTCGCGAATCATCCATGCGACTTGGGTCCCCGTATAAATAAATGATTAGCAGGAGATTCCAGATAATTTAGTAGGGAACATACTAACAGGGTGAGAATTTATTAATTTCAACTTCAAAGAATAACTTCTTAGGCCTTCACATGAGAGATTCGATGATATTAGACTACTTAGACCATATGCAAGATCACACATATAACACGTAAAACATGCTTGTGAATTCTAAACTACCCGACAAGGCATAATAGTAGCTACACACGGGCCCTCGTCACTTCGTGCATGCGTAGCCCCCGAAAATAAGGACAAACAAACATTTATAATCACCTATGGGGACAATTCCCTTTTACAAGGTTAGAAAGGAGACTCACATCGCGTCGCACCTACTCCCCGGGTCAAGAATGCGCCCGAAACTCTTAACTCGACACCCGCAGACTCGAAACTAGCCAAATGTTATACAAATATATCAATTTACATTCAAAGCATGGAATTCTCCTATTATTTAGTCCAAATCACCATTCTTGAAGAAATACCAAAATCAAACCCCGGGCCCGCACGCCCGGACTCCGAAAATTCTCGAAGGAAACCCTCACCCATAACCTAAGGATCGTTAATATATGCTTGTTGTATGAATTCATAGCCAATGCATGGGTAATTTTCTGCATTTTCAAAAGCCCTAGGTTACTACCCCAAATCCTGAATTTTCCCTAATTAGGTAGTTAATTTAGCGTGTAATCCATGCATGCAACTAATATTGGGGTAGAATTTACCTACCTTCAATAACTCGGTCGTTTACCCCTCTTGAATGTTGAAAATCGTCCCAAGGAAGAAGAAGGAGATGGGGGAAATGAATTAAATCCCGCTATAAAAACACACTGCCCAGTGATCTCCTCTATGCGATCACGTCCTGGGAAGTGTGATCGGACACTTTTAAATGACCAGGCTCACATAGCCTTCTATGCAAACGCAGAGAGAGCCCTGCGAACGCACATGGTTAGGAGTAGCTGCCCTGGCCTAATGGCCGGGCTCTGTGCGAACGCGTGTGGGATGTGCGAACGCACTGGGTTAGGAGCCCAACCCATCGTGATCGTGGTGCCTATTGTGCGAACGCACAGGGAATTAACCACCCCTGTCCAGTTCCTTCTATGCGATCGCATCATTGCACCTGCGATCGCACTGAAGGAAACCAGTCAGTGAAAAATTTGGTTTTTTAATTTAACTCCGAGGGGTCCCAAACTCACCCGAGCCCCTCGGGATCCCGTCCAGAGGCACTGGCAGGTCTGCATTCATGATACGGACTCGATCAAATTTTTGGAACGTGAAAAACAACAACGAAACTAATAATTCGACCCTAAAACCAAATTGAATCAAACTTTGAACTTAAAGTTCTAGAATTCGCTTTCAATGCGCCGAACCGACCTATACTACTCAAAATGACACCAAATTTTGCAAGCAAGTCATAAATGACATAGCGGAAGTATTCCCGGTCTCGGAATTCAGTTTGGACCTCGATAACACAAAAACACTTTCCCAACTAAATTTCAAACTTAAGGAAACTCTAATTTCGATATTGGGCGCTGAGACGCTCCCGGCTCATCCAAAACCCATTCTGAACATACACCCAAGTCCGAAATCATCATACAAAGTTACCAGAATCATCGAAACTCGATTCCGAGGTCGTTTACTCAAAATGTTGACCGAAGTCAAACTTTAGCCTTAAAGCCCAACCTTAAGGAACCAAGTGTTCCTATACCACTCTAAATGCTTCCGAATCCCGAACCAATCGTCCCCGCAAGTCATAAATCATAGTAAGCCACTACAGGAAGTCTCATTTAGGGGAACGAGGTCCTGATACGCAAAATGACCGGTCGGGTCGTTAGAGTCGTGCCCTATGTTAACATTATGGAAGACAACCAGGGGATGTAGTACCCTTTGTTGGCAATAAGATGAGACTCGTGGCACTCTAAGATGCTACTAGGGAATGTCGTACCCTATGTTGGCAAAACGTAATGCAGCCAGGGGATGTAGTACCCTGTGTTGGCAATAAGATAAGGCTCGTGGAACTCTAAGATGCTACTAGGGAATGTCGTACCCTATGTTGGCAAAAAGTAACGCGGCCATGGAATGTAGTACCCTGTGTTGGAAATAAGATGAGGCTCATGTCACTCAGAGATGCTACTAGGGAATTTTATACCCTATGTTAGCAATGAGCAACCAGGGGATGTAGTACCCTGTGTTGGCAATAAGGTGAGGCTCATGGCTCACTGGGATTCGACTAGGGAATGTCGTACCCTATGTTGGCAAAAAGTAATGCAGCTAGGGGATGTTGTACCATGTGTTGGCAATAAGATGAGGCTCGAGGCGCTCTGAGATGCTACTAGGGAATGTCGTACCCTATGTTTACAATAAAATGAGGCTCGTGGCGCTCTAAGATTCTACTAGGGAATGTCATACCCTATGTTGGTAACAAGTAATTCAACCGGGGATGTAGTACCCTGAGGTGAAGATAGGGTATTCCTTATAATAAAATTAAAAAATAACATGATTACATGTATATTAGAAGGAAATCAAGGATTTGAGAACTTCACTTGGTGATGTTCGTCCTTCCACGAACTGTTTCCTAAATTGTTCTGTTCCTGTTCTGAACAAAGAAAGATTCGTTAGTTTTAAAAAGGTGGTCAGTTTGTGGCCTTGATCTCTTAGGTGACTTGACCTAGTGTTCATTTCACTTGTTAGAACAACTGGCTCTGTCAATGGTCGTACAAATTACCGAGAGATTCTGTCTTTACGTTCTAGAGATCTTCTTTCTCAACATCAAAACCTGCCTATTTTGCGCATATCCACATTTGTGTTTATGGTGCAAACAACCTGCTCCCAACACAACTTTTAACTGAGTAACTTTTGTTGAGCCTTGAAACATTGTTTAGTCCTTCAAGTCTTTTGCAGTCAGGGAAAATCACATATGGATTTATGGCTTTTCCCATACAGTTTATGCCCAAAAAGTTTTGCTTCATATAACAAGGAAACTGTAACCAATTTTGCGGCCTTTTTTTGCCTTTCTTTGACAAAATTAGACTGAAAGGGAATAAGAAATAATAGTATGAAAGAAAAAAAGAGAGTGAACTATTAGCTATTACAACTTAATCAAGAAGTGTCCCTTTCAGAGAAGAAAAATAAAAATAAAAATAAAAATAAAAAGGACTTATCTGGAGGAATATGCTGACTTCAATGAACATGACATGCACTTTGGACTGGATGCCCGATCCGTCTGAACCGTATAATTCTCAAAATTCATTGTAAACTTCACATTGAAACTGAGTTCTTTGTCTTAACCATGCTTGTACCGGGATATATGAAGACCTAAATCGATCAACGATGCCCTTTGTGGGTTTTCACCATTTGACCTCTCTCATTTTCCTTTCTCTCAACTCACCATTGCCTTATAGTACCCGTGAGGGTTTTCACCAATAAGACTCTCTCGTTTATTTTTCTCTCTTTACAATGATTGAGGTATCACCCGTAGTATACTGACTTAGCATTCTTGAAAGTTGATCAGAAGGTCTTAAAAGGGAAAGATAAAAAGAACTATTCAACTGAATTACAACTTTTGGAACCATTTTGACGGAATAACCATCAAAAATAAAATAAAATCATGCCCTAGTTTCTTTGAATATTGGAGAAATGTGTATTTTTGTTTTGGTATGACCGAACCACAGAGTGAGGCTGCCTACGTATCCTTTCAGAATCAGGTCGGACGTAGTTCAACGCCCGATTTGATTTGTTTTCATTTACATTGGTTCCAAAAGAGGGGAAAACAAAGAAATATAAACAAGGCTTCAAAGGGCTAACTAGGGTTGACCAGTGTTTGGGTAGCGAGAATGATAGCCTTTCGTCATCCCAACCTGAGAATGCTAAGTATAAAAATTCCCCCAACAGAGGCATGTCAGACATAGTATGCGCATCTACGTTGACAGATATATCAGTTATCTTTCCTTCTATATTTGCCAAGTGTAGAACACCTTTTGACAATACTTTCTTGATGAGGTAAGGATCTTGCCAATACGGGGCGAACTTTCCGTTGCTTCTTCCTGGTGCGGAAAGATAAGTTTCAAAACAAGTTTTCCTACCTCAAATTGTCTTGGGCGCACTTTCTTGTTGTAAGTGCGTGCCATTCTTTATTGGTATAATTGACCAAAAAAAACTACCACCAAACGCTTTTCATCAATTACACTCAATTGTTCCAATCGGGACTTGACCCAGTCAGTGTCTTTGATCCATGCTTCAACAATGATTCGAAGAGAGGGAATCTCAACTTCAGTAGGTATGACCGCTCCAGTGCCATAAACCAACAAGTAGGGCGTTGCGCCAACTGATGTACGGACAGTTGTCCAGTATCCCAAAAGAGCAAAAGGCAGTTTCTCGTGCCATTGTCTAGATCTTTGGACCATCTTCCTAAGAATCTTCTTGATGTTCTTATTCGCAGCTTCAACAACTCCATTTGCTTTGGGTCGGTAAGGAGCAGAATTGCGATGCTCAATTTTAAATTGTTCACATACCTCGTTCATCAGATGACTATTCAAATTAGGAGCATTATCTGTGATAATGGTGTTTGGAATACCAAAACGATAAATGATGTTGGAGTGAACAAAGTCTACTACTGCTTTCTTGGTGACTGCCTTCAATGTAATAGCTTCCACCCATTTGGTGAAGTAATCAATTGCAACCAAGATGAATTTGTGCCCATTTGAAGCTTTTGGCTCGATTGGGCCAATGATGTCCATTCCCCAAGCAACAAAAGGCCAAGGAGATGATATAGGATATAACTCTGAAGGAGGAGAGTGAATCAAATCACTGTGAATCTGACACTGTTGGCACTTGCGAACAAAACGAAAGCAACCTGTTTCCATAGTAAACCAATAATATCCTGCCCGAAGGATTTTCTTTTCTAGAACATATCCATTCATGTGCGGACCACAAACTCCCGAATGCACCTCATTCATAATCATTTCAGCTTCTTTGGCATCCACACATCTCAACAAATTCAAATCCGGAGTTCTTTTGTATAGGATTTCCCCACTCAAAAAGAAACCATTAGAGAGTCGCCTAATAGTTCTCCTTTGATCCCTATTAGCATATTCCAGATATTCTCTTGTTTTCAGATACTGTTTGATATCACGGTACCATGGTTCACCATCTAATTCTGCTTCAATTGTGTTGAAATAACCATGTTGATCCCAAATTTGAATTTCTAATGGATCAATGTGAGTATTACCCGGATATGGGAGCATTGAGGCCAGGGTGGCCAAGGCATCAACTAATTCATTGTGAAACATGGAAATTTACTTGAACTCGATGGACTTGAACCTTTTGCTAAGATCTTCCACACATTGTCTATATGGAATGAGCTTGATGTCTTTAGTCTCCCAATCACCTTGAGCCTGGCGAATAAACAAATTTGAATCTCCCATCACCAACAGTTCATGCACATTTAGGTTTATTGCCATGATCCGACCCATGATGCAAGCTTCATATTCTGCCATGTTGTTTTTATAGAAGAAACGAAGTCGTACCGTGGCAGGGTAACGTTTCCCAGTAGGTGATATAAGAATTTCTCCAATCCATACGCCTTTGATGTTGACACCCCATCAAGGTATAGTTTCCAAGTTTGACTGTCATCTTGGACTACTTCTTCAATTAAGTTAACCTCTTCATCTGGGAAATATGTGTTCAAAGATTCATACTCATCATCAACCGGGTTTTCTGTCAGATGATCAGCCACAGCTTGTGCCTTCATGGCAGTACGAGTGACATAAATAATATCAAACTCTGTGAGCAGTATTTGCCACTTTGCCAATCTACCAGTTGGCATCGGCTTCTGAAAGATGTACTTCAGGGGATCCATTCAGGATATGAGGTAAGTTGCATAGACAAAAGATAATGCCTAAGCTTCTGAGCGGCCTAGGTTAAGGCACAACATGTCCTTTCCAAAAGAGTGTATTTGGGCTCATAAGTAGTGAAATTTTTGCTCAAATAATAGATTGCTTGTTCCTTTTTGCATGTGGCATCATGTTGTCCCAGAACACAACCAAAGGAACTATCCATTACTGACAGATATAAAAACAGAGGCCTACTAGGTTCCGGCAGGACCAAAATAGGAGGATTTGACAAATATTCTTTGATCTTATCAAAAGCTTCTTGACACTCATCTGTCCACTTGATAGAAGTTTTCTTTTTCAACAACTTGAAAATGGGCTCACATGTGGTTGTAAGATGCGCAATGAACCTGTTGATGTAGTTTAACCTCCTGAGTAAACTCATGACTTCTATTTTGCTCTTCGGGGGAGGCAACTCTCGAATGGTATTTATCTTGGAGGGATCTAACTCGATGCCTCTTCGGCTAAATATAAAACCCAAAAGTTTCCCAGAAGGAACTCCAAATGCACATTTGGCTGGATTGAGTTTGAGATTATACCTTCGTAGCCTTCCAAATAACTTTTTCAAGTCTTGCACATGATCAGCTTGTGTTTTGGATTTAATGATCACATCATCAACATACACTTCAATCTCTTTGTGCATCATATCATGGAATATGGTTTTCATGGCCCTCATGTAAGTTGCCCCTACATTCTTCAAACCAAGTGGCATGACCCTATAACAATAATTTCCTCATGGAATGGTGAAGGCGGTCTTTTCTACATCTTCTTCATCCATCAGAATTTGGTAATATCCGGCATAACAATCCACAAAAGATTGGATCCCATGTTTAGCACAATTGTCAACAAGGATATGAATGTTGGGTAAGGGAAAGTTATCATTTGGACTTGCTTTGTTTAAATCCCTATATTCAACACAAACTCTAATTTTCCCATCCTTCTTTGGCACTGGCACAACATTTTCTAACCATGTAGTGTATCGGACGACCCTGATCACATTTGCACTTAGTTGCTTCGTGATTTCTTCTTTAATCTTATCACTCATGTCTGTCTTAAACTTCCTTTGTTTTGGCTGGATTGGTGGAAAATTAGGATATGTGGGAAGCTTATGAACCACTAAATTGGCACTCAAACCCGGCATGTCATCATACGACCAAGCAAATACATCTCTGTACTCGAACAAAACTTGAATTATGGCATCTCTCGTCTTTTGTTCAGTATGAATGCTTATTTTTGTTTCTCTGGTTTCTTCAGGACTTCCTAGGTTAATTGCCTTAGTTTCATTTAATTTAGGATTAGGCTTATTCTCAAATTGATCCAATTCCCTTTTTATTTCCTTAGAAGCCTCATCTTCATCATACTCAACTTCTTGATTCATTATTTCGAGATTAGACAACTTTTTAAGACCTAGGCATGAATTCCGCGTGCATGTCATGTTTTTAAAGCCAGCATTAACGAAACTGAAAATGATAAGAAATTACAAAAATTAGGGAAATGAAAAGATAGAATTTTACTATGAAACTGGAACTTCATTTCGTTGAATTTCACAGGATGGATGGATTAACATCAAATCAAAGAAATTAAACTAAAATATCTGGATTATAACCCTTAAAATAATCTGAATACAGAAAAAGCAGAAAACAAACTACCAAGACTCCTTCCTGATAGGAAGAGGAGTTGCTTCCCAGTTTTTGAGCGAGGTATCTATACCAATCAGCTGAAAAATGGCACGACTAGGGCCATCACCAACTTGAACCATGTTGATCTCAGAGAACATCTCCTTGAGACCCTGGCAAACTTGATCAATGTCATTCTGAGTAGAAAAAAGTGTAGGCAATGTGAGGGATTGGTTTGGACAAATTCCAACCATTCTTTTTGTGGGCCTTGGCTCTGTCTATGTCAGCTGATGTTGGTTTAAAACCCAAACCAAAGGTATCTTTCTTCAAAAATGGAGCAATAGGGTTCACGATTCCATGTAGAGAGGATCCTAATCCTTTTCCAAGTTCATAGCCATTCCTTAACATCACCAAAGCTACCATCATAGATGTGGCTGACAGACGGGGATGCTGAATTGGTTTTCCTTCTTCTATTTGGTCTATCTCAATCACCTCAAACGCTTGATATATGATGGATTCACATCCTTTTTTGGCCTCGATACATGGAATGGACGGGTCTTTATAGACTGATGAGTCGTCTTCCCCATGAATAACAATTTCTTGCCTATCATACTCGATGTAACGACCTGATCAGTTGTTTTGAGCTCTAGCACGTCGTTCAGCCATTTGAGGCCGTGAGCAGCTTCGTTTCAGCTATTATGACTTGTGGGTGTGGTCGGAATTGAATTTCGGGAAGTTTAGAGTTGGTTTGGAAAGAAATTCGCATTTCAGAAGCCTTAAGTTGGAAGAATCAACTAAGATTGGAATTTTGAGTAAACGACCTCCGAATCAGGATTTGAAGGTTCCTGCAGGTTTGTATGATGATTTTGGACTTGGGCGTGTGTCCATATCGGGTTTTGGATAACCCGGGAGCGTTTCGATGCATATTTTGGAAGTCAGCATTTTTGAAGAAATTTCCTACGTTTGGCCTGAAGCGCATTTCAGTGATGTTGATGTCCGTTTGGGATTCTGAATCAGAGAATAGCTCCGTATTGTGATTCTGGAGTTGGGAGCGCGATCGGAAGTGAATTTTGATGTCCGTAGGTCATTTTGAAGTCATTTGGCTAAAGATAGAAATTTGAAGGTTTTCGAGAAATCTGTCCGGAAGTGGAAATTTTGATATCTAGGTCGGAATGCAATTCCGGAAGTTGGATCAGGTCCGTGATGTCAAATATGACTTGTGTGCAAAATTTGGGGTCAATCGGACGTGATTTGGTAGGTTTCGGCATCGAATGTGGAAGTTTGAAATTTCAAAGTTCATAAAGTTGAATTTTAGTGCGATTCGTGATTTCGTTTGTTTGATGTGATTTGAAGCCTCGAGCAAGTCCGTGTGAGGTTATGGGACTGATTCGTGTGATTGGACGGGATCTCGAGGGCCTCGGGTGTGTTACGGGGTGGTTCCGGGTTATTTCCAAGTGAATGGTTGTTGCTGTTTTTCTGGTGTTTTGGGGGGTTCAGTGCGATCGCGGCCTTAGTTGTGCGATCGCGGAGAAGGATTTGGAGGGAGTGTCGCGCCCCCTTTTTTCCTCTTCCTAGCGGAATATCGAGTTTATGACATTGGTTGGGACAACTCTTTCCTTTTGGGAAAGGGGTTAGCATATTTTGAAGAGTCGCCGCCTAACTATTTTAACAGTGTGTTAGGACACCTAAGGGGTTCAATTATTACTACGTTGCTAACCATAGATTTGGGTAAGGGCTTGAAATTATCCTATGGGGAAGGTGTTAGGCACCCTTCAGGATTCACAAGTGTGGTTCCTGGCCAAATGGTTTCTTGAATTTGTACAACTAGCAAATAACAAGTAAAGGCTCAAATAAAAGGGGATTTAAGTCTTAAAAATATAGATGATTAGAAAAATAGTAGAGATGATTACGAACTAGCGTATACAAGTGTCCTAGGTATTTAATAATATGAAGCACATCAATACAATACCCGGTAATCACTCCTCGAAGAGGGGCTACACCTGGTATTAGCGCACCGGTCATCATATCCATATTCTACAGTAAATAATGCTTGTTCTAGGAACAAACTCCTCATTGCTGCAAGTGCTTCTTCCTCGTCTGAACCATAAATAGTGTCGACCTGCTTGAAAGTCTACTCAATATTAGGTATCGGCTTCTCCAAAGGGTAATAGGGACCGCGCCAAGGTGGCGACTAGTCGTTGAATTCCTTCCAAGTGTACTCATACCCCAGACCAAAAGTGGTGCCATGCTCCTTGAGCTTTATGGGCTTCGTGATCCCTTGGAGGTTTTTACCGAGCCCTTTTCCTGGCTCATATCCTCTCCAGTTCAGGATTCTCTCAATCTTTTTATCCCACCATTTTTCCTTGTCGATAGCATTGACCCATTCAATGTGATGGTAAGTTCCTACACCTATCTTCCCCTTTCTGTCAATCACCGGAATAGTTTGACGACTATAAATGGGGTTGCTACCGTCACCATGAATAATCACCTCTTGGTGGTTCCACTCGAATTTTAGCGCCTGATGTAGTGTTAATGCTACGGCCCCAGCAGCGTGAATCGAGGTTCATCCCAACAACAGGTTGTAGGATGCCGGCACATCTATCACCTGGAAATCCACTTCGAACCAAGCCGGTCCCTTCTGTAGACATAGACTGATCTCCCCCATGGTGGACCTCTGAGAATCGTCAAAGGCTTTCACATTGATCGCCCCATCCCTTATCTCATGTAGCACTTTATCCAATTTCTTGAGTGTTATCAACGGACAAATGTTAAGACTGGAACCTCCATCGATCAAGATTCTTGTGATAAAATGATCTTCACACTGCATGGTGATGTGCAGTGCTTTGTTGTGCTCCAATTCTTCAGGTGGTAGCTCGTCCTCATGAGAAGTGATTTTATGACTCTCCAGTACCTGGCCTACCATATTGGCCATTTCCCCACTAGTGATGTTGTTTGGCACATATTCTTCACTCAACACTTTCAACAAAGCATTTCGGTGTGTTTCGGAATTCTGTAGCAGGGAGAGGATGGATATATATACCGGTGTCTTGTTCAGCTGGTCGATGACTGAATACTCCCTAGCCTGTACCTTTCTCCAAAGGTCATCGGGACATGCTTTGATAAAGGGAGGCCGGTTGGCAGCCTGCTTGCTTGACTTGGCCAGATGCCCAGAGGTGTAGATCCTACCAGTTCTCGTCATACCCTATGCTGCGATAGCTTCCTAAGACCTGATCTTGCCTTTCCTTCTTGCCTCGGTTGTATAGTCCCAAGGGATAGCATTTGAATAGAAGGGTGGCGTGGTTGACATTTCCACCGGAATTAGTGCAGCCATCTTTACTTCAAACGGAATGTGTTTTCTGGGTGGCAAGACTCCGACCTCGAATGAAGCTGGTGCATTTGCTGGAGATACAAACTCAACTTCAATTGGCACTGGTGACTTTGTAGGTGGCACTACTTCAAACTCAAATGGTATAGACATATTCACCTCAGAGGCCTCAGATGGCTGATCTGGACTATGATCGGCTTGAGAGTAACTGCGGGTTTCTTTGGGTCATCGCCTTCTGCGATCAACCCGATTGACCCCTCAGGATCCCAATCATCTTCTATTTCAATCATATGGATACCTCTACCCTTATGGTCTAGCAGAGGATTGTCGCGGACGTTTGGAGCAGGGTCTTCTGCCACAATAATCTTATTGTCAATGAGAGCCTGTATTTTTTCCTTCAGAGAACGGAATTCATCGATAGTGTGTCCTTTCATGCCGAATGGTATGCACAGGATTTGTTTGGGTTAACCTACTGAGAAGGGTTCTCAGGGGTGGTATCAGGGATAGGTGTGACATAACCAGCAGCTTTGAGTTTTTCATACAGCTGGTCAATGGGCTCGACTATGGCAGTGTATTGCTTTGGAGGGCAGCGATCAAAATTGGGACAAGGTCTAGGGAAGTATTGCCGTGCAGGGGGTGATTGGTAATGGGATGGCTGGGAATTATAAGTGTGGTAGACAGGAGCGGGTTGTGGATATTTGGGCGAAGTGGGTTTATATGTGGGTTGTGGAGCTTGGTAGGAAGGTGGTGGAGTTTGGTAATTTGGTGAGGGTTCTTGGTATTTTGGGGTTGGATACTATGTGAGTGGAGGTGTCAGATAGGTTTGGTATTTAAGCGGGGACTTGGTTCTTTGTGCAACCATTACGGCTCCCACATCTCTCTTCTTAGACACACCACCGGACTGTAGAGCCTTGTTAGTGGCTTGCAAGGCTTCAAAATTTGTAACCATACCATTTTTAATACCTTCTTCAATCCGCTCACCCAATTTGATGATGTCAGAGAACTTGTGGCCTTCAACCATCATTAACCGTTCATAATATTGCGGGTCTTGAGCCAGGACAAAGAACTTGTTCATCTGTTCTTCCTCTAGATCAGGTCTAACTTTAGCAGCTTTGGACCTCCAGCGAGTAGCATACTCGCGAAAGGTTTCTATAGGTTTCTTCTTCAAATTTTGAATGTAAAACACATCTAGTGCGTTCTCTGTGTTGAATCTAAACCTGTCCATGAAATCAGACGCCATGCTTACCCAGTTTGACCATTTCTTGGGTTCTTGGCTGATGTACCAAGACAGTGCATCTCCTTTCAAACTCCTCATGAAAAACTTCATGCGGATTCATTCATCCTTTCCTTTGCCAACCAATTTGTCGCAATAGGTCCTTCGATGGACTCTCGGATCACCGGTACCGTCAAACATTTCAAACTTTGGAGGTTTGTACCCCTCGGGCATTTCGACATCAGGTTGGATACAAAGGTCTTCATAATTCAACCCTTCAATACCCTTGGTTCCTTCAACACCCTGGACTCGGCTGGTCAATTTCCTAAGCTCCTCGGCCAGATTCCTGATAAGTAAATCCTTTTCGTCAGACTCGGACGCCTGTGGGATAGGCGGAGTGGAGTGGGTCATGGTTTCCACATAGATAGGATTGTTGTAGGTGTGAAAATGGTCTTTTGTGGGGTTTTGAGGTTCTGGGATGAGTAGTGGAGTGTTATTTGAGGTGTGGCAAGCATTGCACTGCGTCGGGAGTGTTTGGTTCTTTGAGGGGGGGGGGGTTGTGATAGTGAGGTGTGGGATGATTTTGCTGTCTTGGGATATTTTATAGAGGTGCGGGGTTTTGAGCATTTGGAAGGTTGATGTTAGGGACGCTGAGGGAAAATGACAAATTGGCCAGATTTCGGACTTGATCGAGTTCTTCCTGAAACTTCAACAATTTCTGTTCAAGCGGTGAAATGTTCTCATGCATGACCTGAATACCTCGGCCATCAGTGGCCTCTACCCGTTCAATCATATTCTCCTTTCTGGTGCCGCTGGACTCTTCCATCTTACCTTTGCCTTTGTCTTTGACCTTAGGAGGACTAGGGGGAGGAGTAGGTGGAGGGCTCTTGGATCTGGTGCGATAGGCTGATGATGCCAGAATGCACGAACTAACCTTTGGGGAGGGGAGTAACAAAAAAGAAATAAAAACAAAAGGTAACCAAGTCAGTGAGGATCATGAAAAGAGTATTGCAGTATTTAAACACATAATGCGGAAATGAAAACGTGTCCTAAGTTGGGGACCTTTTTGTGCCCGAGGTAGGCCTAGCGACAAATTGATTTGGAGAACTTAACATTCTAAATGCCTTATTTTATTGATAATTAAAATAGACAAATCCCAAAACGATAGAAATAAAAGTCACTAATGGCCATTGGCCTTATTACATTGGTAGAAAAAATAAAGACATTCCTATCTACTTGGTCCCAGAAGAACCTTCCCCAAATTCGGCATTCTTGCTTCCTTCGAGCATCTTCCCAGCTCGTGAAGTCCTAGCAACAGGTAAGTTTTGGCTAGGTATCCCCCTGCAGCTCCCTCAGCCTTTTGACAATCTTCAACTCTATTGATGAACTTTTCTTCCAAATCGATTATACCTCGTTCCAAGTACCTCAGCCTCTTGTTGGCGTTGATAGCCATGTCCTTCCATTCCTTAATCAGTCTTTTGTTGGACTAATGTATCTTGTGGCGATCATCCTCATTTCCCGGATCCTTTTGCGCAGTTGGTTGAACTTGACTTGTGCTTCAGCCCTTTCATCTATAACCCTGTGACCTCGGACGTACCCCGGCTTGCTCTGACCACCCAGATCCTCTTCTACCCAACTAATATAGAAAAGGGTATAACCGGCGTGATACCTGTCTGGCTCGATGGTGTCTTTCTCAAGTATAACCTTGTAGTGCCACAGGTGCTGAGCTTGGCACTTGTGAGGACTATCATTATTTTGAAAGTCAGCTCGAAGATGGCTCATCTTCTCGACCCTAGGGATGACTTGCTTCCTTTCTGCTTGCCTCATAACTCGAAGAGGGACGTAAGGCTATATCCCCCTTAGACCAATCAGTGTCATAAATGATGCGTCTTGAGATCAAATGATGAACTCAGCCGTTGGAAACCATTCAAACATCCATTGAACCTGTTCTTCAGTCAAGTTATCAAAAAGTTCAACCAATTCTTCAGCATTTTCAGGCTGAGCGAACATGTCAGGGATATAGTTCATTCTCTTTGGGTGATGGAAAGCGATGTGGTCATCCCACATTCTGCGGTGGATGTCTTGTCGATATTCGCCTTTTTGGAGATGTTCCATGAGCTAGAGTTGAAGTAATAAATTGCAACCTTCGAAATGCTTTGCTCCTTGTTGATACCTTTCTAAGGCCCGATATATGTCTGCAACGATCATGGGCACAATGCTGAAATATTGTCCATTTACCCCTTCCATTATGGTCTTAGTTACCATGGCTAGACTGGTATGGATCCTTTCCTTCTTCATCGGGAACACGATCAAACCCAAAAGGCAAACCATAAACACGAACACTCGGCGATGGACGTATCCCAGAGAGGTGATAGCAAACTCGTCATGGTAGGTACAATATGATTTGTTGTAGCCATACCTTTCGTACAAGTAGTCAAAAGGAATGTACAAATCCTCCAAACATACCAATTCCGCATGCTTTTTCAAACCCATCATTTTGAGGAAACTTTTGCCTGTGCGGTTCTCGGGCATCAACAACCCCTGAGTTTCCCATACTAGGTTAGCCAACCCTCATATCTCTTCTATCAACGGCGCCATTTCAATGTTCCCAAAGGGGAACACGGACCTTTCACGATCCCAGAACAGGGTAGCAGCCTCTACTATCATTTTGTTAGGCTGGATTTCCACAAGAGATGGTAGATTACCCAAGTGTTTCCTGACGATAGCTTTGTCGCTAGAGTGCAGATCCTCCCACCAACTCAACAGTTTTGGGTGGATGTTGGAGACCATGCCGAATCTGGGGACTTTGTGCCTCATTCCTTTTCTGCAAAGCAAATAGTTTAGGCCGTTACCCCCACCAGACTCGACTATTTATCATCAATAATTAGTAGGAAGCATTTAGTTCTCCAAATAAATGCACCGAACGTGAGGGCGTCCGTTTGGGTTTAGGGAAACCCGGTGGACTTTTGGATAAGGCTATCTTAAAAGCTATCTTGCGGACGACACTTTTGCTTGACTAGGTTTGACCATGATGCATGAAATAGTGCAACAGAGTAAGGTTTCTACGAGGTTATAGACTGGTACCCTTGAGCGGACAACTCAAGGGGGAAAGGCACAGAACCGTCGACTGCACCGCTGATCGACTAGTTTTACCGCAAATAAGCCTTTCTCAATTTAGTGGGTGATAATATAGGAAGTGTGCAACCACTCATCAAGTGTTGCTATAGTATTTTGTTTGGCACGAGTGGAGTATGAATGTTGAGAATGATTTATGCAATAAGTATTAAAACAAGTTGTCACGTATTTGCACGTTAAAGAAAGCGGTAAAAACGATAGTAATGATTTAAAGCAGTTACAAAAGGAAACAAAGAGACATGTCAGTTACGTTTTTGAAGAAAAGTAAATACCCGAAGTAAACAATTAATTGCATGTAAAAGGAATAGGATAGGGTGCAAGTATTTAAAATAAAGGCATAAATTCATGAAACTATTTGAAATGATAAAAGCCTGGATATCTCCAGCAGAGTCGCCATGCTGTCGCGCCCCATTTTCTCCTCTTCCTTGCGGAATATCGAGTTTATGACATTGTTTGGGACAACTCTTTCCTTTTGGGAAAGGGGTTCACATATTTTGAAGAGTCTCCACCTAACGATTTTAACGGTGCGTTAGGTCACCTAAGGGGTTCAATTATAACTACGTTGCTAACTAGAGATTTGGGTAAGGGCTTGAAATTATCCTAAGGCAGGATCCACAAGTGTGGTTCCCAGCCAAATGGTTTCGTGAATTTGAACAACTAGCAGATAACAAGTAAAGGCTCAAATAAAAGGGGATTTAAGACTTAAGCATATAGATGTTTAGAAAAACAATAGAGATGATTACGAACTAGCCTATACAGGTGTCCTAGGTTTTTAATAATATGGATCACATCAATGCAATACCCGGTAATCACTCCTCGAAGAGGGGCTACACGTGGTATTAGTGCACCGGTCATCATATCCATATTCTACCCTTCCCACCCCGTGAAGGTAATTAAAGCATGTGTTGGTCATGAATTCTATTGCGTGCTATTACCCGTCCCATCCTATCTGTCCTGGAGGAGCTAGGACTACTACCCTAAAATGAAGTACTAGGTTGACCCCTAGGTTTAAAGGACAAGATTCTAAGCGACAAACAACGACAATTAGGACTTCAAATAAGGGAAAACAAATAAGAGCATATACGAGGCCCAAGTACTCCTCCATAGATTATGCACATAAATAGTACGACTCAGACACAAGTAAGTCCTTATTAACTTCAGAACCTAAGGCATGATGTCTAGGTGAGAATGCAATAGTGAGGTAGCTTTATTACTGATTTCATAGGATGAATTTTATCAGTTTCTCACTGATTATAACCATTAATAGTCAAGCAGCAGGTATAAAGGAGTATGCTTCCAATTTTAATAGATTTACCACCTAAAGCCTTCTTAAGCGTATGAAAACACCCAGTAATTATCCAGATTATTAAAGAAACTATTACAAGTTAGTTTGCCTAAACATGCTGCACTTAGGTGTTGCAAAAATACAGAACTATTACTAGTTGTTTGGAAACATTGTGAAACTATTTTTAGGGACTTTTTCATGCAATCAGTAATTAAACTAGGTGTTAAATGAGGTCCTAAGACATGATAGCTAATATGCACACATGGGGATGCAGAATGGGTGGTATGCAGAATTCCTAGGCAGGATTTCTAAATGCATAAAGTCACAGTATTTGAACATGCTATGCAGCAAGTACAAGGATGACTTCTTTATTAGCGCATCATTATACTAAGCATGATTCCTAGGTGTACCAAAACATTACAGCGATATTAGAACTGGTTACATGAATAACAGGTTTATATTAACATTTAATCCTAGAGCATGATTTCTATATGATAAATGATAATGCCATAATAGGATGCTGAAAAAGTAAACATGGAACTAAGGAACAGGATATCTAATGCATGATATGCTCGCATACAATCAGCCCTAAGCATGAATTTCTAGTGCACACGTAAGAAATGTAAACCTAGAGGCATGGTATCTATCCTTTAACATGAATAATCTATATAACTACCTTTCCCTTTCCACTATCCATTCCCAAATATATGTTTACAAATTATTACATGCCAGGAATTATGAATTACACAACCAAAGGAAAAATAAGAAGTTACTTCTATAGGGAGCCTTCAATTAGGCCCAGATCTTCCAAATCTCAATGCCTTTGGTGTTTCATAGTTCGGGTGTGTCAGAGTTCCCTAAGGACCTCAAGGGCTCCCGGGAAATGCTCACATAGCCAAAATAGAGTTAAACATGTGCAGTGTGGGAAGTGCTAGCCTTATGTGTCAGAGTTCAGAGGGCACTCAAAGGGTCCCCAAAGCAGTGCTCACACGAAAGGGGTTGAACTTAGACTTCTAAGAGTATATGTGAGAATGATTTTTATTTTTTTTAAAAGGGTTTAAGTAAGAAACAATTTTGAGAAAGGGTAAGTAAGAAAACAATTTTGAAGAAGGAAATAGAAGCTTAACATCACAGAAAAGACCAAGGATAGTCCAACAATCACAAACATGGGTGATGGGATTTGAAGGACAAATACAGAGCATGTGAGGGCAGACATGTAGTAGGCAGATACACATATAGACATACAATCAGAAATTCCTAAGGGTCTAGAGGATTAGGGGTACAGTAAAGTATTAGGTTAGATTAAACCCCAAAAACAACTAAGGCCATGGTTAAACTAATGTACCCATCATAGGCATGTAAGAAGTAGGTGCAAAGTATACAGAAACATGCTGGTCATACACAAATAAAGCCTAACTTAACATGCAGAGGGGGGTTCAGGATCCTAGATATGCTGAATAATAAGTAAAAGCAAATTAGAAGCATGTTGAATTACAACAGTAGTAGAAACATTTTGGTTTGAGGACTGGAATCTAAATTAGAACATACCAGTGAAGTGACGAAAGAATTAACACAAACAGGAAGTAGGAGATGCACAATAGTTAGCCTTGGCTTGCAGCCGGCTAACTTAGAATAGTAGTAGTTAGCACAGAAGAAAGAGCAGAGAGTATTTTAATTGTGAGAGAGAGATTTTGAACTGATTCGTTTCTTTCTAATGAGAGAAAAAGTATGCACATATATATTTTCTAAAGCTGGATGAAAAGTAAGGTAAAAATCAGAATCAGTCAACAATTATGGAACTTAGTATCAATCAGAGTGAAATCAGCTCAAGTACTACCATGATTAAGGGAGTTATTCAAACGGTCAGTAAAAAATAAGGAAAGACACTATATATAGCTTAAAGGAATATTCAAACAGTGTAAAATCAGCATAGGTATCCTTAATTGAAGGGGTTAAATTCAAACGACTAGTAGGCAAATAACAAAATAAGGAAAGTTCCCATGCATATAACATATAAGGAAACAATCTCAACCCAGTACAAGTATGAAATTGAGACTAGGTTCATTAGATTCTAATTAAGGAAATAGGGATCAATTAACAGTAAATTAACCATGTAACAAGGTAAGAAATAAGCTAAAGGTTGGAAACTAATAAGAATATCCCAAAAGAAATCAGTAAGGGTTTCAAATCACAACGAATCAGGGATTCAAATAATAAATCAGGAACCCTAAAGTAAAAATTACAGAGAATCAAGGATTCGAACAGGAATAACATCAATTATAGGAGATTAACATGAATTGAATAGATAACATGAAAGAAGTCAGAAACCATAGTAGTGAAATCATATGAAACTAGGGATTAATATGAATTACAGAGTGAACAGTGAAATAAACGGGAAAGCAACAAAAATCCAAGACATAGATGAATCACATAGGGTAAAATATCAGTGAATCATAAAGCTCATGAAACGCGAACACATATGCAAACATATTAACAAAGACAGGTCAGGAACTTAGGGTTAAGGCCTAGAAATTAGGGATTTCAACACAACAACTCATATAAGATAGATAAACTTGAATGAATCGTTAAAACACAGTAGAGACCTTAGGATAATACTGAAAAGTCATGGAAAAATCGTTTAAGAGGGGTCATGAAACCCTAGTTTTGGAAAAAATGAAGGATCATTCGAAAAATAGGAGAATCTTTAAAGAAAACTCAGTAAAACCTCATAATACGCATAGATCTGTTACAGATTTAAAAGAATCGGAAGTTTAGAAGTTAGGGTTTCAAAGAGGGAACCCAGAGAGAGAGAGAGTCGGTATAGAAACCACCGGATCTAGCCGGAAAGTAGGAAAATCTTACTGGAATCAAGCCATAAAGGCCTGAGACAGGCCAAAGGTGTGAGGGAGTGGACCTTGGTCTCTTGAAGACCTTAGAGACAACAACACCGGTGAGAAGGAGCCATGAGAGGCCTGAGGATGGTGAGGATTCCATTGTTTCCGGCTAAGAGGCGGCCGGAGAAGACGAACATACCTCGTCGGAGGTGGAGAGACCAGAGGTCTCTAGAGAGAACTAGAGAGATAGAGAGAGTGTGTGAGAGGGGGAAATGAGAGACGGGGGGGGAGGGGGGGGGAGGTCGTTAGGGTTTAATTATGGTAAGTGAAATCTGGGCCGTCGATCTAATTTGATCAACGGCTCAGATTGATCCGGGATTGGGCCGGGAAAGAATTAGTTTGGGCTGGGGTTCTGTTGGGTTACTTAATTGGGTTAGGGATTAGGCTAATTTTAGGCTATAATTGAAATAAAAGGGGCTAGCTGTTAAATACCTAATTAAATTAGATAAAACAATTTACAAAAATAGCTAATAATTGTATAAAATGGAATTGATGCTTAGAAAAATAAATTAAAATGACTTATTAGTATTTAAAAAATACCAAATGACTAATTACTGGATAAAAATAGTATAAAACATATGATTGGGCTATAATTGTAAAGTTATTGCAATCATAGCCAAAGAGTGCCAATTTGGCAAATTGTGAAATAATTTGGTCTTAGTAGGACCCTAAATAATGAATTAATTCAAGAAATTCCTTTGAAATTGTTTGTAATGCAATTTTGTAATTAATTATTAGAAATAAAATACCGGATAAATTAAAATAAATTAATAAAAATATGGGAAAATTATAGAAAAATACCAGTTGCTATTAAAGCATGTTTTTGAAGGTATATATGCAATTTTAAAATATTGTGGGAAAATTGGGTATCAACAGGGAGCTGGAAAAAGGCCTGTGCGATCGCAGCCATGCTTGTGCGTTCACGGAGAAGGATTTGGAGGGAGCTGGAAAAAGGCATGTGCTATCGCATGCATGCTTGTGCGATCGCGGAGAAGAAAATTTGGGCAGCAGACTTGGCCTGTGCGATCGCGGCTAATTGTGTGCGATCGCACAGAAGGTTTTCCTGGGCAGTGTTCAATTTAAAACGGATTTTTGCCATTTCTCTCATATATCTCTCACGGTTGGGGAAATTTTGGAGGATTTCTAAGGGTTATTTTCATCAAGCACCAAGAGATAAGTGATTCCTTCGCATTTCCAAGTTAATTCAAGGTTTATACATGGAATTAGACATGAAAATTGTGGGAAAATTGAAAATCTTAAAGAAACCTAGAAAATGGTAATTTGGATTTTTAGCCACAAATTTGAGCATGGAATTTAGTGTAAATTGTATATTTGAACTAATAAAGCAATGGGTAGGATTTATCTTTGAGAAATTTTTGATTTCCGGGCACGTGGGCCCAAGGGCATTTTGGTCATTTCACTAAGCGGGGTTGGGAAATTATATAATTTGGAATTGTTGCAAATATTAGAGTATATTTTCATTGGTTTGCTGTGAATTGGATAGTTTTGGGGCGTTGTGTGTCCGTTGAAGTCCTCGGAAGGGCTTCGAAGCCGGTTATGGAATTTCGAAGCGAGGTAAGTCTCATTTCTAACTTTGTGAGGGCGAATTGTCCCCCTAGGTGAATTAATTAAGTGTGTGCTATTATATTCGGGGGATACGTACACACGAGGTGACGGGAGTCCGTGCGTAGCTACTATTATGCCATGTTCGGGTAGCCTAGGACCCACTAGCATGCCATATGTGTTGTACCTGTGATCCTGCCTGTATTACTTGACTGCTAATATAATCGAAATCTTAATTTGATATCTAAAGAAGACTACAGTTCATTTTCTTAATCAGCTGGAAAGATAATTATTTTCCTCCGTGGTTAATCGTATACTTGATAAAGTGATATTATTGAATATTATTAGACTTGGCAAATAAATTTAACATAAAAGGATTTAAACACTATTTTATGGTTGTAAAAGAGAAATCTTTCATTTACTTGAGCATTTGTTTTCCCGACGTATTCGGGGTGGACTGTTGATTGTGCGTGACTGCATGTGACTGCTTCACAATTTACATTCCGTGATGGAAGTGTTATTTCCCCCACTCTCATGGGAGCGGGCCGTACGCCACGACGGATTGAAAGATGCACTTATGGTTCGGGCCGTTCGACCCTCGGCAGTGCATAGATATGATTACTTTATTGAAAGATGCACTTATGATTCGGGCCGTTCGACCCTCGGCAGTGCATAGACATGAGTATATTATTGAGAGGTGCACTTTTGGTATGGGCCGTTCGATCCTCGGCAATGCACAGAGTTGATTATTATGATGACTCAGGCTGGTTGTCCTTATCCCGTATGGGAATGCTAAATTGTTAAATGTTTTAATGGATTTTTAAAAGTGACAAGATATTTGGGGGAAAACAAAGAAGAAATTATTTATTTAAAATATTTGGGGGGGGGGGATGAGGAAGTGGTAACTGTTTGTTTATTCCCAGTATTTACTGGGATTTCAGTGTCTTATATATTGCTGCTTTACTACCTTTACATGCCTACCGTGTTCATCATATGATGTTAATTAATTTGTTGTCCCTTAGTGGGTGTCTAATTCGACCTCTCGTCACTACCTCTCTGAGGTTAGGCGGGTGACTTACTGAGTACACGTTGTTTTTGTACTCTTGCTACACTTGATGTGAATTTTATTGCACAGGTACTTTTATAGAAATGTGGAGGATTTGGAGACTTAGGCGAGCTGCATCATCCGGAGGCGATGCGCAGCCGACAGAGTCTCTCTCGTACTGTATTTATTACATTATTTTAAATTTCCTTGTCCAATTTGTACTTCGGACAGGCTTTGTGATGATTGTATAAATTCTTAGAAATTGCTCATGTACTTGTGACACCGGGTTATGGGATGTGCTAGGATATATTTAGTAAAGTGTAATATTCCAACCATTATTTTACTCAACAGATTTTATTTAGTTAATACGTAATAAAGTGAAAGGAAATGCTTTTCATAAATGTTAAACAGGAAATTGTTTCAACTAATTAATGATTGGCTTGCCTGACGATGATGTCCGACGCCATCACGAACTTACGGATTTTGGGTCGTGACAACATGGTATCAGAGCACTAGGTTCCCTTAGGTCTCATGAGTCATGAGCAAGTCTAGTAGAGTCTTGCGGATCGGTACGGAGACGTCTGTACTTATCTTTGAGAGGCTACAGGGTTGTTAGGAGTACTTCCCTTCTTGATTCCTCACCGTACGATTTGATTCCTTTGAGGCTTATGCCTATGTTTATTCCTACTCAATCTTACGCGTCGCGAAGCGCTTGCTATGAATCAGGAATTTGAGGAATTTAAATGGTGCTACGGATGTAATTCAAGACGTTTCCATGTTTAATTGGTTGGGGTTGTTGTTATGGCCCTGCAAAGGAATAATATGTTGTTTCAGCTCAGTAGTTGTGTTTCTGAGAGTGTTAAGGCTACGCTCAGGTAGTGATGATGCTTGCGATTGGTTATTGTGTGATGTCGATATAATGATAGAATGATTGCCCGTATGTTGGGGGTGATGAATGGTTTGAAGGGAGGTCTTCTCAGAGTGTGATTTCAAGATTTCAGTATTTTAGTCCCGGCAGAGGAAAGGCATTTGGATTATGAATGGTCCGGTTGGGGTTGATAAAGTAGTAAGACTTGGTGTCTTCAAGTGAGGTGGGATATGCACTGGTGACGTGAAGTCGTCATCATTGATCGAATGGAATGTGTTAAGTTTGTCGGTGCTATAGTTTCTTCAGTTGTGTGGGGTCAGAGTATTGAGAAAAAGTATTGAAGGATGTTGTTGGCAGAGACCATGAGGTGCGGTGGTTCAGTATCGGATAAGTGTTGATAATGAAGGGAGCTAGAGAAAGATGATCTTCGGAGAGCTTGAAGTCGTGGTGATCTATTGGTTTGAGAGCTACAGAGAATGATCCTGAAGTGAGGCTAGGCGGTGGTTCCATTTCTAGAAGTACAGGTGTAAGAAGCGGAAGTCGAGCAGTCGCAAAGTGGGGGAGCGGCAACATAGCTTGGAATTTGAAGATATTGTCGCACATTTAATGGGTGTCCATGAGGAGCGGACGGACTAGTAAAGTTGGTAGATGAAGCAGGGCATAGGATGGGGTATTGAAGTCACAGAGAGCGTGCATTTCAGCGTCGTTGGAACGTGTCCACGGGTGATTTACACATGTGGGTTATCTCCTGTGAATAGGTTAGCGGTGGCATGGTTGGAAGGTCTCTGTGAGGGGTTCTAGTGGCTATTCGGTAGGAGGCAGGATTTCTAAATGCATAAAGTCACGTGCTTCATTGAAAAGGGTGTTTCTATGCTAGGAGAGCCTTGGAGTTTATTGTATTCGCGGCCAGTCAGAGTGGGTGACTCTTGATAGTGGTCCTAGTGAATCCAAAAGCTAAGAATGCGGTATTTAAGGGTTAAAGGCAGCAGTATGATTAAGAATCGAGCATTTGCAGTATGATTTCTGAGAAGAAGGAAAACAGTTGGAGTGTTCTATGTTATTTTCAGCATGTAGGATAGTATTGGAGGAGTGGGAGAAATAAACTTCGGGTTGTAGAAAGATTATCAAGAGGGTGTGAGACGGGTTGCGAGATTTAGGCATCATGGTCTCGTGAATCAAGGTCACTCGGGATGAGTGAGGGTTGAGTTTTCTATGATTTGAAGGAAGTTGCTATTATTCCTGAAGCAATTGAAGATAATTAAAAGAAGATATATTGATTAGCCATGGTTTGAAATGGCACATTTACGGCAGTGATCAGTTCCTTCGGTGTGATTAAGTTACGCATGAGGTTTGTGCCGGTGTATGCGAGGCATGTCAGCCGTCGAAATAGATTTTTACTTGGAATCATTCAAGTATTATGACCTGTTAGGTGTAGGCGGATCCCGGAAAGGTTAGGGTGGTATAGACTACTACTTAAGGATTTGCATGTTGGGTGATTGTGGGAATTCACTCGTGTGTTGAGATGGTTCTCTTGGATTGGCTTAAGTAAAAGGTTTCTATATGATGAAATGTTCACCCTATTGGTGGTTCAGAAGTTATGATGGAATTCTTGCGCTACCTCATATTGGCATGTTAGGTGGGGTAGGTAGTATGTAACTAGAAGTAAGAATCGAGATTGCGGTTCGGTGTTATAAGGATGTCATGATCTCGGAAGAGCAAGGAAAAGTTATTCGAAAGTTCAGAGTAAGTTGGTGTTATCTTCAGTGTCACCTGAGATCGATATTCAGTGAAAGAGGCTTTGTACCCTGGTCATGGGTTCTTGATGTGTTTTGCGGCCTTAGTGTGGTCGGTGTTATGGATGGGCAGACTTGTTGCCTTGTGTGGAAGTTCGTGGAAGCATGACCGCGAAAATATTGTATAAAGTGTGAAATGTAGTCACTTGATGGATTGAAGATTTGGACTGAGTTTAAAGAAGTGAGATATTGCTTAATTGAGAATTTATGCCTAGAAGGCATTCAGTTCAGTTGGTTGTGGATGGTGGGATGTTTGTTCCGGCTATGATGGTTTTTCTCGCGTACTATGAGAGAAAGTGGGTTAATGTGGACCCAGGTAAAGCTATTAGCTTAGTTTGGTGCGAGCAAGGTAGACTCGATGTTTGTGGATGGATTTAAATATGATTCTGGGCTTCGTATGATCCAGGCATGTTTATTTCAGTAGAGCGCTTTTCATGGAAATGTATTAGAACAATAGATGTTGCTCCGTCTTCGTCAAGTTCATGTGATCTTATGACTGTGCCGTGTGAGTTGTGAAACGGCTTGATAATTTCCTATATGTTGAGGTCCCGCGTAGCAGGGATGTTATGTGAGCGGGATAGCTCTTGAGATCCAGAGTGTGTGTATATATATATATATATATATATATATATATCGCACCTCAGTTGTTCTTGAGTTTTGTAGCATGCGGTTGTATCAGTCTCCCTATGATGGTATTATGCACTTAGCGTGCTTGTGACCGATATTCGATAATGTGTAATTGTGAATAATTCAGCTCCATATATATTACTTATGTGAGTTTTATGATGGGATCGGGTGGCACGCCGCCACGGGTATGTATTTGGATCGGGTTGCACGCCGCAACAGTGTGATGATGAGAAGGGTTAATGTATATTTATTTTCTTATGTTTTACTTCCTATTTTCTGAGAAAAATTCATATTAGTTGCGTGAGTTGAATAGTACCTTCTTGAGTCATTTCTTATATATCATGTTCGAGTTATGGCCTATCAGCGCGATGTGGTATCATGTGAGGCTATTGGTCCTGTTTGGGGTGATTTGTTGTCTGAGCAGTTCACACTGGGTGAGACGAGATTATCGGATTAGGGATCAGTGCGATAAGGTTATGTGAAGTGTATATTAAAGAACAAATGCCACTATTCAGGTTCGTAATGAGGTGATGATTCAAGTCAAGATGAGTTATTCAATGATTTGTTAACTCTGCAGTTGGGTATGAATTTCTGCACATTTCCTCCATTGTGGTGGTATCGCCAGCATTATAGCAGAACATATGTATATATCTTATAAGGTGCATTGATAGCATCAAATTCGTAGAATTCTGGCTATTAAGGTTCAGGAAGCGTCATTGTGGTCAGATGATGGATTATGCGGTGTATGGTGCCGATTCAGCAAAGGTACGCAGTTGTGTTCTGGTGCCTTGTGAGATAGTTGATACGGTGTTCATATATTGGAACTAGGCTTGGCAGAGAAATTTCAGGTGTTTGAATGAATTCTGAGCTTATTATATGGATAAAAGAAGAAATCTTCAGATTTGATCAAGCTAATGTACTCAACTGGGTTGTAGTAGCACGGGCAGGTACTCGGGGTGTTAACAGTGATTTCATATAACTCCTGAGTAGCTCTTAGCACGTTCGAGGACAAACATCTGTTTAAGTGGGGGAGAATGTAACGACCCGACCGGTCGTTTTGAGCTCTAGCGTGTCGTTCAGCGGTTTGAGACCGTGAGCAGCTTCGTTTCAGGTATTATGACTTGTGGGTGTGGTCGGAATTGAATTTCGGGAATTTTAGAGTTGGCTTGGAAAGAAATTCTCATTTCAGAAGCCTTAAGTTGGAAGAATCAACTAAGATATGAATTTTGAGTAAACGACCTCTGAATCAGGAATTGAAGGTTCCTGCAGGTTTGTATGATGATTTCGGACTTGGGCGTGTGTCTGGATCGGGTTTTGGATAACCCGGGAGTGTTTCGATGCATATTGTGGAAGTCAGCATTTTTGAAGTAATTTCCTAAGTTTGGGCTGATGCGCATTTCAGTGATGTTGATGTCCGTTTGGGATTCTGAGACTGAGAATAGCTCCGTATTGTGATTCTGGAGTTGGGAGCGCGATCGGAAGTGAATTTGGATGTCCGTAGGTCATTTTGAAGCCATTTGGCTACAGATAGAAATTTGAAGGTTTACGAGAAATCCGACCGGAAGTGGAAATTTTTATATCGGGGTCGGAATGCGATTCCGGAAGTTGGAGCAGGTCCATAATGTCGAATATGACTTGTGTGCAAAATTTGGGGTCAATCGGACATGATTTGATAGGTTTCGGCATCGAATGTGGAAGTTTGAAATTTCAAAGTTCATAAAGTTGGATTTTAGTGTGATTCGTGATTTCGGCATTGTTTGATGTGATTTGAAGCCTCGAGCAAGTCCGTGTGATTTGAAGCCTCGAGCAATTCGAGGTGGTTCCGGGTTATTTCCAAGTGAATGGTTGTTGTTGTTTTTCTGGTGTTTTGGGGGTTCAGTGCGATCACGGCCTTAGTTGTGCGATCGGGGAGAAGGATTTGGAGGGAGCTGGAAAAAGGCCTGTGCGATCGCATGCATGCTTGTGCGATCTTGGAGAACAAAATTTGTGTAGCATACGTAGCCTGTGCGATCGCGGCTAATTGTGTGCGATCGCACAAAAGGTTTTCCTGGGCAGTGTTCAATTTAAAACGGATTTTTTCCATTTCTCTCATATATCTATCATGGTTGGGGAGATTTTGGAGGATTTCTAAGGGTGATTTTCATCAAGCATCAAGAATTAAGTGATTCATTCTTTTTTCCAAGTTAATTCAAGGTTTAAACATGAAAATTGTGGGAAAATTGAAAATCTTAAAGAAACCTAGAAAATGGTAATTTGGATTTTTAGCCACGAATTTGAGCATGGAATTTAGTGTAAATTGTATATTTGAACTAGTAAAGCTATGGGTAGGATTTATCTTCGAGAAATTTCGGATTTCCGGGCACATGGGCTTGAGGGCATTTTGGTCATTTCACTAAGCGGGGTTGGGAAATTATATAATTTGGAATTGTTGCAAATATTAGAGTATATTTTCATTGGTTTGCCTTGAATTGAATAGTTTTGGGGCGTTGTGCATCCGTTGGAGTCGTCGGAAGGGCTTGAAAGACGGTTATGGAATTTCGGAGCGAGGTAAATCTTCTTCCTAACTTTGTGAGAAGGAATTGTCCCCCTAGGTAAATTAATTAAGTGTGTGCTATTATCTTCGGGGGCTACGTACACACGAGGTGACGGGAGTCCGTGCGTAGCTACTATTATGCCATGTCCGGCAGCCTAGGACCCGCTAGCATGCCTTATGTGTTGTACCCGTGATCCTGCCTGTATCACTTAACTGCTAATATAATCAAAATCGTAATTTGATATCTAAAGAAGACTAGAGTTCATTTTCTTAATCAGCTGGAAAGAGGATTGTTTTCCTCCGTGGTTAATCATATACTTGATAAAGTGATATTATTGAACATTATAAGACTTGGAAAATAAATTTAAAAAAAAAAAGGATTTAAACACTATTTTATGGTTTTTAAAAGAGAAATCTGTCATTTACTTGAGATTTGTTTTCCCGACGTATTCGGGGTGGACTGTTAATTGTGCCTGACTGCATGTGACCGCTTCCCAATTTACATTCCGCAAGCGGAGTGTTATTTCCCCCACTCTCATGGGAAAGGGTCGTACGCCACGGCGGATTGAAAGATACACTTAAGGTTCGGGCCGTTCGACCCTCGGCAGTGCATAAATATGATTACTTTATTGAAAGATGCACTTATGGTTCGGGCCGTTCGACCCTCGGCAGTGCATAGACATGAGTATATTATTGAGAGGTGCACTTTTGGTACGGGCCGTTTGATCCTCGGCAGTGCACAGAGATGATTATTATGACGGCTCAGGCCGGTTGTCCTTATCCCGTATGCGCATTCTAAATTGTTANCAAAGAGGAAATTGTTTATTTGAAATATTTGGGGGGGAATGAGGAAGTGGTAACAATTTGTTTATCCCCAGTATTTACTTGGATTTCAGTGCCTTATATATATTGCTGCTTTACTACCTTTACATGCCTACCGTATTCATCATATGTTGTTAATTAATTTTCTGGCCCTTAGTGAGTGTCTAATTCGACCTCTCATCACTACCTCTCTGAGGTTAGGCGGGCGACTTACTGAGTACACGTTGTTTTTGTACTCATGCTACAGTTGCTGTGCATTTTATTGCACGGGTACTTTCGTAGCAATGTGGAGGATTCGGAGACTTAGGCGAGCTGCATCATCCAGAGGTGATCCGCAGATGACAGAGTCTCTCTCGTGCTGTATTTATTACATTATTTTAAATTTCCTTGTCCAGTTTGTACTTCGGACAGGCTTTGTGATGATTGTATGAATTCTTAGAAATTGCTCATGTACTTGTGAGACCGGGTTCTGGGATGTGTTGGGATATATTTATTAAAGTGCAATATTCAAACCATTGTTTTACTCGACATATTTTATTTAGTTAATACGTAATAAAGTGAAAGGAAATTCTTTTCATAAATGTTAAAACAAGTAATTGTTTCAACTAATTAATGATTGGCTTGCCTGACAATCATGTCCGACGCCATCACGACCTTACGGATTTTGGGTCGTGACACTCGAATTTGACCATTTGATTTAGGGTGGATGGTACAACTCTAGCCATATGGATCCACGGCCTTCCTAGAAGTAAATTATAGGAAGATTTCATATCCAACACTTGAAAGACAATGGTAAGATCAACTGGGTCGATTGTCATGGTGAGTTCGATTTCCCTGATAGTGTCTCTTCTTGAACCATCAAAAGCTCTGATGCTGACATTACTAGTTTGAATTTTGTTAGTCTCAATGTTCAGCTCTTGTAGAGTACAAAGAGGGCATACATCTACACTTGAGCCTCCGTCAATCATGACTCCTTTTACGTAGTGACCTTCACATTTGACCATAAGATGCAAAGCTCTATTGTGCCCAGCCCCTTCCTCGAGCAAATCATCATCGCTGAAAGTAATTATATTTACTTCAAATAATCTTTCAACCATTTTTTCCAGCTGATTCACCGTTGTCTTTTCTGAGACATATGCCTCGTTCAGAGTTTTGATCAACACACGGCGATGTTCTTCCGAGTGCAAAAGCAGAGATAACAAAGAAATCTGAGTAGGGGTTTTCCTTAGTTGGTCAATGATGTAGTAGTCTTGCATTTTCATCTTCTTAAGGAATTTCTCCCCTTCTTTTCTGCAACGGGTTCTTTCACTGGCAAGTGACTTTCCCTGGCTTGCTTAGCTTTTCTCAATTCCTCTAGTGAGTAGCACCTTCTAGAGCGGGTCAAGCCCCCCATTTCATCTGCTTCTTCAACTATCTCTTTTCTTTTGTATGTCATGACAGTCTTGTTATAATTCCAGGGAATAGTTTTTGTGTTTGTCACTGGGAGTTGTGCAACAGGTCCGATCACAACTGGATCTGTTATATTTCTGAAAATATTATTCGGAATGATCTTTTGAATGCCCCTATGGATGTAAAGGTTTGGCCCACCCAATTAAACGACAACCTTTTTTGTGCTTCTAGGGACATAGAGAATCATTTTTTCAGAACCTACCAAGTTCAAACTAGAACTCGCACCTTTTACAATCAACAGTGCCAATTGCGGCGGGCTTACTATCACTTTTGGTTCTTTCCCTATGGTTCCAATAGCCATGTATGTCTTGCCAGAATGCTTATATCCGATCATCACAAATCATCCCAATAAAATGTGTATTATCATGAGCTGGGAGCGGACTGTTTGTGATATTAGGAGTATCCTCATTGTTTGTTACCACAATTGCCTTTGTTTCAATCAAATTTTCAATGGCTTTCCTTAGTGTCCAACAATTTTCCGGTACTATGACCTTGGGATTTAGAGTGATACTCACATCTTGAATTGGAATCAAAACCTTTTGAATTTGGATTCACATAACGCGGTATGATAGGTTCAATCAACTTCAATTGCATCAACTTTTGAAATAGGCTTGTATACGATTCTCCAATTTGAGTGAACTCTTTATTTGGCTCCTCCTCTCTCACATATCCTTGTCAGGGACAAGGATTATATGATGCCTGAAAATTCGGGCGTAGTTAACGGGAGTCTTGTGGAATCGGTGCCCGCCATATTTGATGATTGGGAGGCCAAGCATAAGCCTGGGCATTAAACACTATGTATTGTTGCAGGGGAACTGAGTACCGGGGACCCTGAGGTGGATAGTAATGTTGAGGAGAATTGGATTGTCCTTGTTGGAATTTCACATAAGAAGGGACTATTCCTCTTTGAACTCTCCCGAACTCAGATGCCATCATAGATCCTTCCTCTTTCTTTTTTCGATTTCCAAAACTGCCTGACCCGCTTTGAATTGCTTGCGCGCCTTAAGGGCTACCTGACTCACAATTTTTCCCAATTTCATGCCATTCTCAACTATTTCACCAATCTTAATCACCTCAACGAAAGGCTTACCAATGGCAGCCAACATGTAATGGAGGTAATCAGGATCCTGAGGTTGGAGAAAATAGTCAATCATTTCTGCTTCTTTCATTGGTGGTTTGACCCTAGCAGCCTGCTCTCTCCACTTGATTGTATATTCTCTAAAGTTTTCTGTTGGTTTCTTCTTTATGTTGACGAGAGAGGAGCGATCTGACACTATATCAATGTTGTACTGAAACTATTGGACAAAGTCTTGAGCCATGTCGTTCCAAACGTGATAGTGAGAGATGTCTTGGTCTATGAACCACTCTGAAGCAATTCCTGTCAAACATTCCCCAAAATAAGCCATGAGTAGTTCTTTTTTGTCTCTTGTTCCCCTTAATTGGTTACAATACCTCTTCAAATGGGCAACGGGATCACCATGCCCGTCATACTTGTCAAACTTGGGGGTATTGAAACCGGGTGGAAAATGGACATGGGGGAACATGCATAGATCGTTAAACGAAACACTCTTGTGGCCTCCCAAACCCTATACGTTTCCCATGGTTTGTTCCAAGATCTTCATTTTTCTAGTCATTTCCTCTTGTTCCATATTCTTTTCAGGATTTTCGATCTCAACTGGGAACATGTTCGGAGGAGTATGCTTGTATGAATCCGGAACCTTGAAAGTTAATTCTGGATAGTAATGTTGGGCATCATGAGCATTCAGTTGTGGATCGTTGTTGGACTTTTGAGCAAGAGCCGATTGAGGGACAGTGAAAGTATGGACAATGTGTCACGACCCAAAATCTTTAAGGTCGTGATGGTGTCGGACACCATTGTTAGGCAAGCCAATCATTAATTAGTCGAAATAAATTCTTGTTTAACATTTATGAAAAATCATTTCCTTTTACTTTAGTACATGTTAGCTAAATAAAATCTGTCAAGTAAAACAATAGTTTGAATATTACGCTTTAACAAATATATCTCAACACATCCCAGAACCCGGTGTCACAAGTACATGAGCAATTTCTAAGAATTTATACAATCATCACAAAGCCTGTCCAAAATACAAATTGGACAAGGAAATTTAAAATAAAAATAAATACAGTACGAGGGAGACTCTGTCAGCTGCGGATCACCTCCGGATGATGCAGCTCGCCTAAGTCTCTGAATCCTCCACATTGCTATGAAAGTACCTGTGCAATAAAATGCACAACAAGTGTAGCATGAGTACAAAAACAACGTGTACTCAGTAAGTCGCCCGCCTAACCTCAGAGGTAGTGACGAGAGGTCGAATTAGACATTCACTAAGGGCCAGCAAATTAATTAACAGCATAACATGAACACGGTAGGAAGGTAAAGGTAGTAAAGCAGAAATATATATAAGGCACTGAAATCCAAGTAAATACTGGGAATAAACATACAGTTACCACTTCCTCATTTTCCCCCAAATATTTCAAATAAACAATTTCCTCTTTGTTTTCCCCAAAATATCTTGTCACTTTTTAAAAAAATCCCTGAAAAACATTTAACAATTTAGCATGCGCATACAGGATAAGGACAATCGGCCTGAGCCATCATAATAATCAACTTTGTGCACTGTCGAGGATCGAACGGGCCGTACCAAAAGTGCACCTCTCAATAAATACTCATGTCTATGCACTGCCGAGGATCGAAAGGCCCGTACCAAAAGTGCATCTCTCAATATAATAATCCTTTTCGTGCAGTGCCGAGGATCGAACGGCCCGTCCCATAAGTGCACCTCTCAATATAATAATCCTTTTCGTGCAGTGCCGAGGATCGAACGGCCCGTCCCATAAGTGCACCTCTCAATATAATAATCATGTCTATGCAATTCCAAGGATCGAACAGCCCGTACCAAAAGTGCATTTTAAATCCGTTGTGGCGTACGGCCCGCTCCCATGAGAGTGGGGGAAATAACACTCCGCTAGCGGAATGTAAATTGCAAAGCGGTCACATGCAATCAGGCACAATCAACAGTCCACCCCGAATACGTCGGGAAAACACATACTCAAGTAAATGACAGATTTCTCTTTTAAAACCCATAAAATAGTGTTAAATCCTTTTTCGAAATTCACTTGCCAAGTTTATATAATGTTTGATAATACAATCTTATCCGGAAATACAATTGCCCGCCAAGGAAATCAATTCTCTTTTTATATGGTTTAGAAAAATAAACTCTAATCTTCCTTAGGCATTCAATTACAATTTCGGTTATAGTGGCAGTCTAATATCAAAGACAAGATCACAGGTATAACAGGTAAGACATGTTAGGGGGTCCTAGGCTACCCGGATATGGCATAATAGTAGCTACGCACGAACTCCTGTCACCTCGTGCATACGTAGCCCCTGCATATAGTAAGGGGGACAATTCCCCCTCACGAAGTTAGAAAGGAGACTTACCTCGCTCCGAGATTCCATAACCGGCCTCCAAGCCCTTCCGATGACTCCAAACAGACGCACAACGCCCCAAAACTATCCAAACAACGACAACCCAATGAAAATATACTCTAATATTTGCAACAATTCCAAATTATATAATTTCCCAACCCCGCTTAGTGAAATGACCAAAATGCCCTCGGGCCCACGTGCCCGGAATCCGAAATTTCTCGAAGATATATTCTACCCATAGCCTAAATAATTCAAATATACAATTTACTAAAACATTCATGCTCAATTCGTGGTTAAAAATCCAATTTCCATTTTCTAGGTTTTTTCAATATTTCCCAAATTCCTACTGATTCCCATGCCTAATCCCTGCATATAATCTTGTGTTTAACTTAGAAGCATGAAGGAGTTACTTACCTTGACATTGCATGAAGGAATCCTCTCTTTGAAGCCTCCCAAGATCGCTTAAGCCAAAGAAGAAATGAAGAAAATAAACCAAGAATCCTCGTTTTAAAACATTCTGCCCAGGCTGATTTTCGCACATGCGGTCCAGCCCTCGCACCTGCGCTTCCGCAGGTGCGCCCAATAGCCCGCACCTACGGCTTCCTTCTCCTTGAGCCGGATCCGCACCTGCGACCCATTTCCAGCATCTACGCCTTCGCATGTGCAAAAATTCCATCGCACATGCGATCCCAGCCAAGCCTACCCACTCTCGCACCTGCAGCGCCAAAGCTGCACCTGCGGCCAAATCCTCGCAGGTGCGGTCACACTAGATGACAGCAACCTCAGCCTTCTTCAACCTCCCAACTCTATCTGTTAACCACCCGGAATCCACCCGGGCCCCCCGGGACCTCGTCCAATTATACCAACCTGTTCCAAAACATAATTCAGACTTGCTCGAGGCCTCAAATCACATCAAACAACATTGAAACCACAAATCGCACCCAAATCCCAACTTTATGAACTTAGAAATTTCCAACTCCTGCATCAGATGTCGAAACCTATCAGATCACGTCCGATTGACCCCAAATTTTTCACACAAGTCATATTTGACATTACGGACCTTCTCCAACTTCCGAAATCGCATTCCGACCTTGATATCAAAACTTCCACTTCCGATCGGATTTCTCAAAAACCTTCAAATTTCTATGTTTAGCCAAATGACTTCAAAATAACCTACGGACATCCAAATTATCTTCCGATCGCGCTCCCAACTCCAGAATCACCATACGAAGCTATTCCCAGAATCGGAATCCCAAACGGACATAACCATCACTGAAATGCTCTTCAAGCCTAAACCTATGAAATTCTTCTAAAATGCTAACTTCCACAATATGCACCGAAACGCTCCCGGGTTATCCAAACCCCGATCTGAACATACGTCCAAGTCCGAAATCATCATACGAACCTGCAGGAACCTTCAAATCCTGATTCGGAGGTCGTTTACTCAAGATTCCAATCTGAGTTGATTCTTCCAACTTAAGGCTTCTAAAATGAGAATCTTCCTTACAAATCAACTCTAAACTTTCCGAAATTCAATTTCGACCACACCTACAAGTCATAACACCTGAAATGGAGCTTCTCATAACTTCAAACCGATGAACGATGCGCTAGAGCTCAAAATCATCGGTCAGGTCATTACACAATGGGTACAGTAGGTGGGTCATTTCTGAGAGTTGTTGTTCGCGAACGTGGAATAGAAGTACTGGGGATAATGGGAAGGTTAATGCTTGTACTGACTCCAGGTTGGTACAATGGATTACTTGTTATGGAGATGGGCACTTGACTTGCAACTGACACACTATGAAGATTGTCCGAAGGCCCTATGGGTAGTAGGGGCGGTACATGTTCATTCACCCAAGCTTGGTACATCTCTGCCAATTGTTGCTTCAACACTCTTACTTCTTCAACCAGTCCATACCTTGTTCGACCAATTATCCATGGACATCATCATTATTTGACTCATTCTCACTATTGTTTGCCATTTTACTTTTTCCTTTTGATCTCGTGTTGTAAGGGTGATTCACCAGTTTAAACCACAAACCAACCACCTCTGTTTAACTTTATCTTTAAAAATGACAAACAACAAACGTGTTAGAGTTCGTCATTTTGCAGATATTAATCATATATTGTATGTCATGCACCTAATGTCATTTTCCTTTCTAAAATGATCTTGGAAGGCTTTATGCTTCATCCCGGCTTATTGACTTATTTCCTCTTGAATTTAACGCTCTTCTTTTTTCCCTTTTTTTCTCAATTTTTTTTTAAATTATGGCTATGATCGCATCCGATGACGATTGCCTACGTATCATGACGCTGCATGAATCAGACCATTACGTAGTTCAGGGGAAATAACAACAATTTTGATGATTTGTTTAATTGTTTATATATATATACATATAAAAATAAAATAAAACAAACTAAAATATTTTTCAATCAAATTTTTTTTAATATACAATGAGAGAATGGAATACTAACTCTAAAGACAGAAACATGACTGGAATAAAACAAACTTTGATAAAATAAAAGACTCCAAATATAAAAATAAATAATGTGACAAATGAAAATGAAACAAAAACTATTTGGCTACACTAAGAATTTAATCTTCAATGGTCTTCTTGCTTAAGCTGATATCATCAATGGTCTGCATCTCTTGACCTCCACTCTCCTCCCAAAGTCTCGTACAAATTTTAAAACACCGCTGGCAACTGTGGGACGAGGGCACGTGCCTGTTGGCCATCTTTCTCATTGTTTAGATGGAGATGATCACCATGAATATATGTTGTTTTTTCTGCCAATTGAAGTACCTGCACTCTGGCTTGCCCCATATTCACGTGACAATTCTGCAACCATATCTGGGTAGTGTTGAGGGTGTGCCCAATTTGAGCCTCACGTCCCTCATATTCTTCAATGCGATGGTTTAACACACCTCTCTCAATCATCCACTGACGCCGCTCTACTTCAAAATCTGCGTGCTGATGACCCCTCTTCTGCCTTTTTATTTCTTCCAATTATGCATAAAGTTGACCCTTTGAGCGTATCCAGTGGGCCATTTCTCTTTCAAACTGCTCTTTCTGCTTATCAAACTCCAGTTTTGTTTGTGTGCATCCTCTTCGATGATACTCAAGTCTTCTTGCAACTTATGTATTTCAGCATTTTTGTTCACCTCAACTCTTGTGACTAAACCAATCGTGTATGCCAGTTCTTCTTCTAAGCGGGCTGCCTCATTATTAGCATGCTTTAGAACTTTATCCATGATCCCTAAGGCAGATTCATAATCTTTCTCAATATTTAAATGAATTTAAGCGACTCTGGCTTGGTGTTGGGCTTGTTGTTTGGTTATGGTCATCTGAGCATGCTCCAATTCCTCTTTCAGCCTTTCTATAGTTCTTTGATCATTTCTCCTCATGTTTGACGCCTTAGGCCTATCTCTCAATGACGAAGGTGTCATGACCCAAAATCCAACACAGGTCGTGATGGCGCCCAACCCCGGAGTCAGGCAAGCCAACAGTTATTTTCTAGTGAGATTTTCCTTATTTAACATACTAACCCCACATATTCCCAAAGTTTAAGCTTAGATCATTTTAAATAAAAACGAAAACATTAACCAACTTAATTAAATACAGCCAAAATGATCATGATCCAATATATACAGTCCCAAAAGAAAGAGTCTACTATGTGTGTGCCAGGAACTAGTGTCACAAGTCAACAGGCGAACTAGTAGAATATACAAAAGATTATACAAACTATACTGCTCTCTGAGAGAAGTAGACAAAAATGAACAAAATATAACTCCATAGCACTGAGAATCACCAAGGAAGGCAGCTCACCGTGGAGTCAGGTCCAGAATATACGTCAAGCTCCGGTCGGGTAACCAGAAGCACCAACCTCAGAACCTGTACAATTAAGTACAGAAGTGCAGCATGAGTACATAAATATATATGTACCCAGTGAGTATCCCGCCTAACCTCGAAGAGGTAGTGACGAGAGGTCGACATGACACTCACTAAGGTCCAACAGTAATAATGCAAAACAGGATATAACGGAATACAGTAGACATGTGAGATAGTAAGCAACATATACCTATCAAATACTGAAAATAAGAAACAATGTACACTTTCCTTTTTCCCCCAAATATCTGTCAAGTCAAAATCAATGGAAACAGTACCAAATAGCCAAGCGCATAGAAGGGTAAGACAACTGGCCGGAGTCGAAGGAATATCTAATCACTGAATAGTCGTAAAGATTCCCTCACTCGCGAATCATACCTCCGACTCGGGTGCTGACACATTTATACCAAATTACCATAAAGCTCCCCTCGATCGCGAATCATACCTACGATTCGAGTGCTGACACACTTATACTGAATATCATAAAGCTTCCCTTGATCGCGAATCATACCTACGATTTGAGTGCTGACACACTTATAATGAATATCATAAAGCTTCCCTCGATCGTAAATCATACCTACGATTCGAGTGCTGACACACTTATAATGAATATCATAAAGCTTCCCTCGATCGCGAATCATACCTGCGACTCGAGTGTTGACTCTCATATATATACTTGTACATACCAAAGTTATCAATAAGCTCAGTAGGGGCTATACTTGTAACAAGGATTATTCAACTGGGAATTCAAATGCAACTTTCCACATTTCCATATCAATTCAAAGTAATAGGCAGCTCAAAGAACACCTAAAGATACATATAAGGCACATAGAAACATGCTTGTGATCCCTAAAACTACCCGACATAGTATGATAGTCGCTACGTACGGAATCCCGTCACTTTGTACGCACGTAGACCCCAAAACAATTACCCACAGCATATATAACACCTATGGGGATAATTCCCTCTGACAAGGTTAGAAAGGAGACTCACCTCGTGTCGAATCTACCCCTCGGACCAAGGATGCGCCCGAACTCCGAATTCTACACCCGAGGACTCGCAACTAGCCAAATATGGTACAATGATATCCATGCATGCTCAAAGTAGGGTAATTATCCTATTTATTCAATAATTCAACATTCTTGAAGAATTCTCAAAATCCAACACTGGGCTCGCACGCTCGGATTCCAATAATTCTCGAAGGAAACACTCTCCCAAAGCCTAAAAATCATTAATATACGATTTTTACTTGATTTCATAGCAAATTCACGGGAATTCTCAAATTATTGAAAGCTCTAGGTTACTACCCAATTCTTGATTTTTCACTAATTTAGGTAGTTAATTAAGCTAGTAATCCATGCATGAAGCTAATATTAGAGTAGATTTTACTTACCTTCAATAACCAGGTCGTTTGCCCCTCATAGATGGTGGAAATCGCCCCAAGAAAGAAGAAGAAGATGAGAAATAATGAATTAAACCCGTGTATAAAAACACACTGTCTGAACAGTGTTTTCGCACCTGCGGCTCGAGGACCACACCTGGGGTCTTGCACCTGTGAGCAAAGGCTCGCACCTGCAGAAATGGACTGGGGAGCCTGGGCCCGCACCTGCAGAGTGGAGACCGCACCTGCGGCTCCGCTCCTGCGGAACTTTGTCCGCACCTGCGAGAATTGGCCAGACCACTGGGGGTCGCACCTGCAAGGCTGGGACCTCAGGAGCGGTCTCGCACCTGCGACTGGTCAACTGCACCTGCGGTCACACCAGAACAGGTGCACTAGCAGCTATTTCAGCTGGTTTTTGGCCTTGTGTGGTGTCCGGGAGGCACCTGGGCCCACCCGAGCCCCCGTCCAAATATACCAACAAGTCCCAAATCATAATACGGACTCGCTCGAGCCTTTGGAACACCCAAAACAACGCTAAAACTCAAAATCACACCTCAAAACCCCAAGAACTAAACTTAGGAACCTTAAGTTTTCTAGACTTCATTTACAACGCGCCGAACCGACCTATACTACTCGGAATGACACCAAATTTTGCAGTCAAGTCATAAATGACATAACGAAACTATTCCTGGCCTCGAAATTCCGTTTGGACCTCGATAACACAAAAACACGTCCAAAACCACAATAGTAACTTAAGGAACTTCTTATTTCAATATTGGGCGCCGAAACTCTCCCGGGTCATCAGAAACCCATTCCGAACATACGCCCAGGTCCAAAATCATCACACAAAACTACCGAAACCGACGAAACTCGATTCCAAGGTCGTTTACCCAAAATTTGACCGAAGTCAAACTTGGCCTTAAAGGCCAACCTTAAGGAACCAATTGTTCCTGTAGCACTCTAAGCACCTCCGAATCCCGGACCACCAGTCCCCGCAAGTCATAAATCATAAAAAGCCTCTATGGTAAGTTTCATTTAGGGGAACGGGGTCTGATAATGCAAAATGACCGGTCGGGAAGTTATAGAAGGATCATGAAACCAAATAATATATTCAGGGATCACCTCTCCACGACTCTGTCTTCTACCATCTCATTCAACTCCGAGACTTTACTTGCATACCAAATTTTCATAATTTCTTCTTTGTCATGAGGCTGATCTTTACCAAAATCATAATAGAACTTGCTCATATCTCGTGTTGGTGGCACCTCTTGTAGTCGTGCAAACTGGCACATTACCCGAAGTGGAGCATAGGGTTGAACACCATCTAATCCTATGAGGACCAAATAAGAATGGTATGCAGACTCACAAATGACCTCTTTGGAGGAAAACCAATCGTAGTTCCAAGTGATCTGTTTGGCGGACAAAGTACGAAGTAGTTCTTTCCAGGCATCAATCCCTTCTGGGAAGTCACATTCTTCAATTCTTTTCTTGTGATCATAAGTATGATTGGGCCATAACTCCGTAAAATCAGTGATCATAGGATTACGATAAAAATGCTCCAAAAATCATATCTGCGCAAAATATTGCAGCCATCAAAGTTTCACGCACCAAATTTACATCTAGTTAAAGCACGAAAAATGCCAGAATGAATCATAGGGACCAAAGTATAATCATCCCTTTCTGAAGTCAGAGCCTAAACTACACATGCCAAGTGGATGTCAATGTGCCCTTCCCTTTCTGGAAAAACTACACGCCCCAAAAAAGAAACCATAAATGCAAACCATCTGTGAACCTTCCATGTTTCCATATTTTCCTTTGATTTCAATGGTCCCACATTCCTTTCGAAAATTGCATTCTAGGCCATACAAGTGAAACAGAAATCCCAACTTAAGCCACTTGCCTCCTAAACCTTCATATTGTCCGTAATTTATGTTCAAGAGCTTTAGAAACTTACCCTCGTTCACATTTTTTGGTACTATGGGCTTTTGGCAGCGAATATTGCGACCCCACCCCTAGAAATGGGCGATTACTCCAAGGTCGGAGTCATTTCACAGTGGGTAAAACGGAACACATTAGTTTTTGTATCCCAGTGCGGAATCAAAGCTTTAATCACATCCCTCCTAGGCTTGATCGTCAACATGTGAACCAAATGTCCCAAGTACTTCTTTATCTGTTTTCGCTCATATTCCTTAAAGTCTCTCCACCAATCCCACAACAACTGCGGTATCTGATCGACAATTAGAAAATCTGGTATCCCTTCTAATTTGGGCCTCTTTTCAGACTTATCTCTTTCCCCACTCATGGTGTACCTGTTTACCCAGACACTGGGTTAGGTTTTAATCAAATATATTATTGACACAAAAAATCCGATTTCTCGGGTTTTGACTCTAAAAAAAATAAAAGTAAAATTGTGGGACTAAAAAAAATACATTAGTAAAATAATCATGAAATTAAAAAATAAAAAAGGCTCAAAATGGCTATTTTTTGTAAAAATAAGTGAACATAAAAAAGACGGGCCTCTCTTGCTAAAACGATCATTTCGCATTTTCGAGGAAGATTTCAAGGTTATTTCGACAAAAGGACTGAACGCATGGGCAAGACGGGTCAAAAGAGAAAATACTGACAAAGTGACTATATTATTATTATTATTATTATTATTATTTGAGAGAAGAAAAAAAATAACAGTCTATAGACACCTTCTTTTTTGTTATTTTTTTGTTTTATTTTTAAAAATAGGGTTGAACCTGATGAAGGTTGCCTACGTATCTCACATCGGGTGAAAATCAAACCCGCGTAGTTCGGTTTAAATAAGTAATAAAAAGAAAAAATTATTTTGAAAATTGTGATTTTACACATTAGAACCCTTAAAATTTTTATTTTATTTTATTTTATTTTTTAAAAAAACTGGCACTTTATGAAAACTTGGGGGATATTTTATCTTTCCTTCCCCTCTCTTCAATCAATCTACCCTAAAGCCGGTCAACATTTGAGTAAACCTACCAAATAATGTTACATGTAGCACAGAAAATGAACATGTTGGTCTGAAAAATTGGTACCTGTCCTAGAATGGCCCGGCCCCTGTGTCGAGTCCCGCTAAGTAATGCACATGATGCAAATAAAGTGTAGCCTACTAGGGATATCCATTGCTTGTGGCTTGTTCTTTTAAGTTTTCAGATCCTAAAGGAAATGGTATCTAGACCTGGCTTACTCGGATGGACAACCCGAGCCGAGGAGCGTCAAGCGTCACCAGTAGTAGAACAGCACTGGCTAGCTAACG
>ML370587.1:88557-99147 GCA_005239525.1 Nicotiana knightiana | reverse complement strand
GGGGGGGGGGGGGGGGGGGGGGTTAGGAGTTATGGTGGGTGAGTGGGTAGTGCAGAAAAAAAAAATTAAAAATGTAAAATTGGAGAAGTAAGTAACTTTCTAAATAAGTTGGGTTGAAATTCCTTTGTTTTGGGTGAGTTTCATGAATTGTATTTGGGCTGCTAAATGGGTCAGAATGAGTCATAAAAAATAATGGGTTAACTTGGGCTCAGCCCAAATTAACTCATGAGCTAAAATGTATTTAGCCTAACCCATTAATCTTTGAACGGATTAGGCAGGTTAGATGGGTTCGGATTCAAATTGTCACCCCTAATCCATTCTAACTCCTCCTGCCACCTGAAAGCTTGTCGACTTTTTCCTTGCCATCAGAGCATTTTGTTCCAAATGTTAAAAGCAAATTGGGACAGAAAAGGTGAGAAGTTTGTCTCGTTTTCAGTCAAACACAAAGGGCACTTTATATCGACATTCATTCCCTACTTTGGAAGTCTGTCTTTAGTATCCAATTTCCATATAGTTGTTACATACTAATCTCCTCCACGGCACCTTAGGAAATACACCCAATAACCTTTGGTAGAATTCTTTGATAGAGAAGTTCTTCATTGCTTGGAATCTTGTGCAGTCGTACCCAACCTCCTCAACATATCTCTTTGCTTTGAATATCTTCTGAATAACCCATAAGGATTGCTTGGGATATATATATTCCATACTAGTCCTTGCTTCACATAGTAAATGTGTACTCATTGTATCCGAATTGTGTCATTCTTTTTGCTTAGATTCCACAATAATTTTGTAATGGTTGCTTTGTTCCATATTTGGACATCTATAAGATTAATCTCACCTGCTGACTTAGAATAACATAGTTTGTCAGACGCAACTTGTGCCTTCTTGGATATATCAGCACCACCTGTTCACAACAAGCTTCTACACAATGCTTCAATCTTTTTGAGAATACGTAGGACCAGAATGTAAGAATTGAAAACAATCTTTTGATAAGTTGTACTCTGCCCGCATAAGATAGAAATTTGGTTGTCCATGTTGTTATTCTACCGGTCATCTTTTCCAGAAGAGGTTGACATTGCATAATCAATAACCTTTTTGTGCTAAGGGGCATTCCAAGGTATCTAAATGGCAATTCACCTTTAACAAACCCGGGCAGATGTAGAATCTGTTGTTGTACCACTTCCTTAACCCCACCAAAATAAATTGAGCTTTTGGAGACATTTGCAATCATCCCTGATGCAATCGAAAATTTCTGAAAACACTCATAAAGATGAGTGATGGAAGTTATGTCACCTTTACAGAACAAAAGTAGGTCATCAGCAAAACCAAGTTGAATAAGTCTTAGTTTGGCACACTTTGGTTGGTGCTGGAAACCATTTGCAGTTTCCAATATCTTCAACATCCTACCAAAATACTCCATGACAAGCACAAAAAGAAGGGGGGGGGGGGGGGGGGGGGGGGGGAGAAGAGGTCCCCTTGTCTCAATCCTTCTTAGCCTCAAACGGTACGGTAGGCTTACCATTGATGAAAATAGAATAAGATACTGTCTTAACACATGCGAGGATCCACTTTATAAATTTCTCAGGGAAGCATAGATGAATCAGAACTTGCTCAAGGAAAGGCCATTCTACTGAGTCGCACGCTCTGCATATCAATTTTTAACATACACACCGGGGATATGTCCTTCCTGTTGTACCCTTTGACTAGTTCATGTTCCAAAATAATATTATATATTATTATTCTCTCTGGGACAAACTCTGCCTGACTAGAGTCAATTAAGCTATCTATTACTTTTTGCATCCTTCCGGTAATGATTTTTGAAATGATCTTATACACAATAGTACAACAGGATATGAGTCTAATTCTTTACTTTTGGTATTAGTATCAAAGATGTACAATTCAGAGGCTTGCACATATTAGTAGAAGCAAAAAAAAATCCAAGATTGCCCGAGTAATATCTCTTTACCCACAACTGATCAAGTCTTTTTCGTATAATATTTCTGCTGTAGCTGAATAAATGCGTATGTAGAACAATGTTCCTTTGGTTATTCTTTTGTATTGCATAAATGCTTTGTGTAGTTCCGGTATAGTAGCTATCTCCTGTCCTGTTTGTGTATATACTGTATCTAGTAATCCATAATTGTAAAATTGAATTAAAACCATCAATTCCCGGAGCCTTGTTATCATCTATGTATGTAAGAGCATCATACACTTCCTGTTCAGTGATGGGTTTTATAAGATCTAATTGTTGCCTAATCATAACACACATCTGAGCCTTTAACGTTGGCCTCAAATCATCTTATTAGTGCAATTCTTGCTTTTCTTTCTGGGCTATGTTCAATTACGGAATTGAGAAAATAGTACTTTCTTTTCGTATTATAGATAAAGTACTTTTTTTTTAATTCCAACAAAATGAGTATTATTTTTCTTTTTTCCATTTTAACAAAAAAATCGTGATGTAGAATTTTTTTTTTTATTTCAACAAAATGACGTAGTAAAAAGTATTTTTTTTTCATTTCAACAAAATAATGTAGTAAGAAGTATTTTCTTTCATTTCAACGAAATGAGTACTTTCTTTTCATGATATAAAAAAAATATTTTCTTTCATTTCAACAAAATGAGTATTTTTTCCCCATCATATAGAAAGAGTATTTTCTTTTTATGATGTAGAAAAAATAGTTTCTTTCATTTCAACAAAATGAGTACTTTCTTTTCATGATATAAAAAGTATTTTCTCTCATTTCAACAAAATGAGTACTTTATTTTCATGTTGTAGAAAGAGTACTTTGTAAGAAAATATTTTCCTGCTTACCAAACACACCTATAGAGGTCGTTTGGTAAGAGGTATAAGAAGGTATAGTGGTGGTATAAAAATTTAATATCACCTTAATACTTTGTTTGGTTAGCAAACCTGGTATAAGTTATTCCAAGATTAAAATTAGTACGGGGATAACTTATACCTTATAGAGGGTGGGATAATTAGTGTCGGGATAACTTATACCCTCTTCTTAGAAATTGTGTGATTGTCATTTTTAATACAATATACCAAACAATGGATAAAAAACAATACCAGGATAACTAATCTCAGCATAACTAATTCCAGCGTAACTTATACCGATATAAGCTGTATTCAACCCAAACGACCCCATAGAGTATATATATCACCTAAAGTACAAAATTAGGGACGATCGCATCTAAAACCCAAAGTTATTAGATAGAATGTACTTCAATTTATTTAATTAATGTCTTCAAAAAAATTTATATTGTTCATCTATGGAATGAATTATGTTAAATTTTAGTGAAAACAAAGAATAATAATAGTACTTACTTAGACTGTATTTGAGTCCATCCAAATAAAAGAAAAATATTAGCAATGCAACAAGAGGAATTTAGACATAACTTAATTACCAATGGCCAAACTTTAAATAATTTTTAAAAATCGACTATGTTTTTAAATAATCCTTATGCCAAGTTTTGCAGTAGTTGAAACACTAATTAGAAGGCAAAGAAGCCTTTAGAAGCTCTTAAGGATATTTATACTTCCATTATTCTTATAGCCAAATTCAAGGTTGGAGTAGTGTATAGGTCATGGGTTTGGCTGAATCTAGTAATTTTGGTTCAAATTTTATATTTTTCTTAAAAAATTCATTCAAATGTATTAATTATTAATTTTGAATCTAGAAACTTAACCGAACACATAAGCTTCATCTTTTATAATTCAAAAATTAAAATATTTAAATAAAATAAGCGAATTATAAAAATTATTAATTTCGAACCTAGTAACTTAAAGAACTAAAATCTCGAATCGTATAAGCTTCATCTTTTATAATTAAAAAATTAACGAATACTATCATTTTAAAGAAAATATCAAAAGCAATCTTATATTCACGAGGCATTTAATATGAGACAACTTTTGCATAAAATTGCATGAGCGTCCTATTTGGTCGCTCTCATTTAAGCTATAACCATATTTTTAAAATTATTTAACCTATACCCTAATTTTGACAACTTCAGATCCTGCGACCTATGCGCTCCTTTCTTCCTCCTCTTCTTTTCCTAATTTTGACAGCATCGCAAAATCGGAGATAAAACCGACACTGTCGGCCATAAATTCAGATCAACATTCTCATCAGGGGTTAAGTTCAAGTCTAAGCAAAAAATCCTCTTGCTGCTATTTGACTTCTTCGACACTGGTATAATTCTTTTTCCGACGACCGGAATAATCATTTTTCAGGCTGCCGTCGACGTTTTATTAATTTTATCACGGTGACGCCGACCTACAGAAAACTCCATACCACATATATATAGGACACCAATAGAAGTTTGGGAATATTAACATAATCAACATCAACTGAAGTTTCACAAGCTTTGGAGAAACAATACGAACAGAATCAACATCAACACAAAATCTTAACTCCAAAGTCTCAAGCATTGGCAGAATAAGATCGTTTTTGTCTGATCCTACATGGCCGTTAAGTTCAGAATATTCCAACTGAAGACTAACAAGTTTGGGAAGCTAAAGTTTATTGCACTACAAACTAAAGAACTTTAGACTAATTTGTCTGAAGTTTGCTCTACAAACTGAAGAATTTCAGACTAATTTGTCTGAAGTTTGTACTACAAACTGAAGAACTTCAGACTAATTTGTCTGAAGTTTGCACTACGAACTGAAGATTTTTTGATTGCTTTTGCAAGTAAAGCCAAACTTCAGAAGAAAATATCTGAAGTTTCACTTTGATAAGGTCACACTTCAGGCAAAAAATTCTGTACTTCAGACATAAATTCTTGCTACTTCAGGTCCCGTATGTTTGAAGTCACCCGAAAAGTGCGTACACTTGTAATTATTTTTTACAAGCGAGTACAAGTTAAATTGTGACCCAAAAACTGAGTATAGATACAAATCTCCCAATTTTTGAAGCTCGAACTCTATTAAAAAGAAGTGCATATATGACAAGACGAGATCATTTTTGAGCTAAATTCTTAACGGATGACATGAATGGCTAATTTTGCAAAATTGTAGTGGATAAGACAAATAAGATACCAAAAGGGTAATTTTGAACTTTTGCCTTTTTAAAAAGAAAAATTTAAAAGCGCGCTTTCCCCCATTCTGCTCCCGCACTTTCCTCAACTCCTACCGGCGTGAAGCGAAGGGCTTAATTTCTCTCGGTACGTTTTCAACTTTAGGTCTCATTTGTTTAATTATAATTTCGAAATTTTGTATAATCTCGTCAATTTTTGCAGTTAAGTGCAGCAATTTTAGGTTCTGTAAATGAAATTGCAACCATTTTTTTCTATATTTAATGCAGCTTTTGTGCTCGAATTATAGTGATTTAGCTACTAGTATGATTGAAATTTTTATATCCGTGGCTAGAGAACTGTTCTGTATCTCTTTTGTGTGTTTAATGCTTTTATTATAAGACCTAAACGGAATTTTCTTACGTGTTTATGGTGTAATATTCTGAATCGTTGATGTTTTAAATTTGTGAAATCAAAAAACCCTAGCTGCACTTAAGCATTTGTGAAGAGGTTTTCTCTTGTTCCTTTGCTGGTGGGATGTAAAGCATTTGTGAAGAGGTTTTCTCTTGTTCCTTTGCTGGTGAGATGTAGCAAGTACTCGGTGGAATTAGTAGAGGTGCAGTAGGTGGCCCGAACACCACAGTTCTAATAAAGATGTTAATTAAAAAAGTCTTAAGTAGACAAGGAGTAGGTGAGTGAGTGAGTCCTCACTAACTTGAGCGATTTTGAACACCTAACTTGACTCCTCGAATTATAGCGATTTAGCTACTAGTATGATTGGAAAAGATCCTAGCTGCACTTGAGCATTTGCAAAGAGTTTCTCTTTTTCTTTTTTTCTTAACCTTCATCTTTTCAGTTCCACATTTCCACTGAACTAATATGTTTATTACGGTCGTATTAAGACCAAACTCTCACGTCTTTGGCTGTCTTTGACAAACAAGTGGTTTAATATCACTTCTACTGTTTTTTGCATTCCCTAGTTTTGAGGTTTGTCTTGCTTTTAGATGGTAATGTCTGTTGTAGCTACTATTAGTATCCATATAACACTATGTGGAAGTACTTGCTATATAATGTTGGTCATGGATGAAGATGTGTAGAGCAGGAACTTGGAATATGATTGTTTCTAAGGAGCTTTATTTTTTCTTTTTTCTCTTCTTTCCTAAGAGTTGTTTTGTCAGGGAGAGTGAGTGAGAAAGAGGGTAAAATGGACGTCACGGGAGCGGGGTCTTCACTCGATTCTCTAGTATCATCATTCAACGCTCGCATAGCGGAGATTCAACAGCTTGTTGTAGCTCGGAACAGTAAATTATCTGCTCCACTTTTTGCTCTAAATCTTGTTGAAGTTACTTATTATTCTTGATCTTCAACTTTGGTGCAATCTGAACAGTGTATCCAGCGAGCAGCATTTCAGATTTGTCAGCTGTTGACTCTGCACTGACGGCCTTGGAGCTACAGCTCCACAAAATAAAAATCCGTATGCGTGAAGAAACTGAAGCCATCCCCAAAGCCAAGGTATTTCTCTTTCTCGGTGTTTCCCTGGAACATACTATAGAGCTAATGCATTTGTTATAGGATACACAGGCCTCTGTGTTTTTGCTCCACCTTGTTTCTGGAAAGCCAAAGTGTGGTGTTGTTATACATTATATCTTAGTTATAAACAAGTGATGTAGATGCAATAACTTGTTGTTTTTCCGGCTGCTGCTTCTGGCTGCAGAAGCTGATAGAAGCATCGCTGCGGCAGCAAAAGAAATTGCAAAAGTTGTCAGCTGCTATTCCATCATATGTTCCTCATAGAGAGACCAAAACAACTGAGGATGCTACTAAATGGTAACATTCTGTACTATGTAACAAAATATCTTTACTAACATGCGGTCCTTACTCCTTACTTCTTAAGAAGATTCATTTGATCTGACTATGAATTTGTTTCTTATAGTATACGTCCAGAGCCCGGCGTTGAGGATCTTGGTTTTGTGTCTATGCAGCTTGAGGAGCCTGCACCTAAGGTAACGAGCTCTCCCAAATTCTCTAACCCTCTTTATATCTGCATGATTGCTTCTGTTCGAAAATGCAAGTCATTTATTATGTTTCCTCTTTAGCTTGATAAGTGGATCATGTCCATCATATTTAATCTGGTCAACTAACAGGGAGGCCTAAATGCAGTATCTGATTGCATAATGGGTGAGATTCACTTTTTTTCTTCTAATTGGCCCAGAATAATGGAAAATCAAATCATCGGGGAATGTGTTCTACTCACTCAATGAATTCATTGCGAGTAGGGCTGGGCTTCCCAATGAGGTCTGTGCGCAAAAAAGAAAAGGACTCCCAAGAGTGTCACAGATTATGCACCCCAATTTTAAGACGAGATAATAGTGATCAAAGGATGCAATTTATCATTCTTCATCTAGTATAAAAGACATTTACTGTTGATTCAGTTATTCACTGTTTTGGAAAGCTTCAAATGGATTTCCTGTACCAAAATAGACATGCAGTTATCTCACCCTATATTTTGTTGATTTCAGGGAAAAAAAGGCCGTGCCTCCCCGCCACTTTTCTACATTAATGCTGATGAACTGAATTCAGTACCACCGTAAGTTCTTTCTAACTTCTCTTTTTTCTTTTTAATCAAGTCGAGAGAATTTAATTGAAATGCATCCAGAGGATGCCAAAGATCACAACAGTTTAGCAAAAAAGGGTAGCTTCTGTAACCCGTGAATACTACTAGTAAGTCAAGGAGCTAACAAAATCCATGAATTTATCTAAGCTATTTACATTTTTGAGTTTCCAACAAAAAAAGATTCATTAGACATCTAGCCATAAGTGTGTATATAGGAGAAACCACACCCTCAAAATATCTGAGGTTTCTTTCTGTCCTAATACTCCAAAAGATGCAGGCTGGTATCATTTGCCATATCTGTTTTATAGCCCTCCCAACATTACAAAGCCCCTAACTAACATATGCATCTTTAATGCTGTAAGGCATTACCCAGCTAACCCCAAAAAGATTTAAAAAAGCATACTCCACGTGTCTCTGACAACTTGAGAGTGAAGGAATAAGTGACTGATGTTTTCTGATCCTTGTAGACACGTTGCACCTGCTGCATACAGTTTTACCCCCCTTTTTTGAAAGGTTTTCATGTGCTAGGCAAGCTTTCCTGATTGCTAATTAGCTGAAACAAGCAATCTTGTGGGAATTTTGAGTTTCCAGGGCCAAATATCAACAATATTGCTGCTGGAGCATACTTCAAGACTCAAGTAACTTGATTTAAAAATATGCAACGTTCTGGCTCAGTCATCTGGTGAGAACTTCTATAATCTTTCCAATAGCACTCCCATATCATCTATGCTGCTCGGACTTTTCAAAAATGAAACTCAGTGTGAGTGTCGGATCCTTCAAAAGTAGTGCATATTTGGAGAATCCGACACGGTCGGCAGCATTTTTGGAGATTCGCAGCAACATAGCAAGCCGTCCACCTCCCAGTCTTGGAAATTCCTTTTGAATGTCAGTTTCGAAGAATTCTCTTCCCTGCATTGGCTAATTGTTACTTGGGGCAGCATACGTAGCTGCTATAGTCTCGGAAATTCTTCCTGTAATGTACTATTGCCAGCCATCTATCCTTCCAAAATTTAATAAGTTCTCCATTTGCCAGCTCTAAAATATGTGTACTTGGAGAAGCCTTCCCAATGTCTCCTTATGTGTTTCTAGGGCCCAACACCATGAGAATTGTGTGATACTTTGGTGTGCCAATATTCTTGCTCCCGATGCTTAACTTTGATAATTAGATTAAGATTCTCCAGAAAGAATCTTCTTCATTACAATATACCAGTGCCATTTCATTAGCAAACAATTATTATGGATTGCCAGATTCCTTACTCTTAGGCCCTTAAACTGTCTAGGTCTGGTTACTTTGCTCCATCTGAACAAATGATACTTGTGTTGAGTGCCACTGTCTTCTGGGAAGAAATTCCCTCTAATTTTATCAATTTGCTTCAAAGTTTTATTGGGGATAAGGACTGAAATATGTTGGAATACAGTCCAACACATTGTTCAATAATATCAAACTACCTCCTATTGACAGATATAGCCTTTGCCAAGTAGCCAATCTTTTCTCTACTTTCTGTATAACACTTTTCCATGCTTGTGTTTATCTGAATTTCGCACTAAAGTATTTAACAGGGAAAATTGTATTTTCGCCCATGTTAATGTGAGCCTGATATAGCTTCGAAGATGAGCAATATCAACCTTAGATAAAGAACTTGAGAGGGATCCACTTCACAGAAAAATGTGTCGTCTGCATACAACAGATGGATGTTTTCTAACTTCTCTTAAGGCAACAATTCTTGTGTACCTTATACAGCAATGTCAGCCCAACCCACTAGGAGATTCCTGAAGTAAAAGAGATGCTGATCTCTTTACTGCTTATGCATCATAAAACTCTCTCTCGTATATTTTCTTGACAATAAGGGATGCAAATTGCAGGTATATGAAACAGCGACTCACTTTGGAAAAAGTCAATGCAGCAATTGATGACATGGCTACTTACGCTGAAGCAACTGCCCAGCTTCTCAAGGCCCCTCACCGAAAGGTTGCTCTTTGTCAATTTGATTACATGATTTCACTTGAAACTTGATATTACTCCAGTGCTGATTCCTTTATTTTTCCTTCTGAAGCTCACAGAAAATCTTGTGGAGAGAGCAATGGTAAGTGAAGTGCATCTTGCCTATTTAATTTGACATTCTCATAGCTAAAGTTGGTACACCACATATTCAAAAAAAACTGGAACTTTGCCCTTTTAAAGTTAAATCTCCAGATTTAAGCCTCACCAGTGTTCACAGCAGTTCTATTTTCAACCAGGAATATGATTTGTTCAATGTAATGTTCACAAAATCATATATTGAGAGATGTACCCTTCTTCGTTGGGATATCTGTACTTGCCAAATTTGTCCATATTATTTGCAGAATGTTGCCTTGTTGCTGTCAGGAAGAGATCATTTGTGAATAAATTTGACGTGCTTGAACCACATAGCTACTCACCTTTTGCAGGAATTAAAAGAAATTGCAGCAACAGAAGCAGTTAAAGGAAAGCATTTCTTTCTTGAAAGTGACATCAAAGGGCCTTCGCTGAAGCATGACCATACTGGGAGAGCAATACTGACTGTGAGTTTTTTCTAGACCAAGTTTATCTGCATTTTGACTCAAATCGTTTTTCCTTCTCAATTTTCTAAAAAGAAGATTAGCTTTTAAGTTTTTATTCAGTTAGCTATGCTTTTCAGGGTGAAAATATTGTTCAAGATGTCAATCACTTAGAACTTTTTTCTATTTCAAGTATCTTTTGCTACTTCACATTTGATAAAATTGATGTAGGATTGTGCCTTCTTTCTGATTCATGCTTCAACAAATGATCTCAGACATTAGATTTTGTTTGGCCGTCTGTTTATCTTCTGAAAAGACTGACTGTAACCAGTTCTAGTAAATTTATGTTGGCTCGATTCATTCTTTTGACAATGCCTTTCATGCCCCATAACTATAGCAGCTTCACGTTGAAACATACTCGGTTTTACCTCCAATCTTACCCC
>ML370587.1:0-87902 GCA_005239525.1 Nicotiana knightiana | reverse complement strand
CCCCCCCCCCCCCCCCCCCTGCGTCTCTCAAATTTAATGGAAGCAGCTAAAATAACCATGTTATTAGCGCCACTATTCTCCTGCACCACCAACTATACATGCTTGGACTCACAAACTAATGACTCAAGATCAGATTTATTCTTCTTGGCACTAATGTGATGTCATTGGCAGGTCCTCCGACACCTTGGTCGTATAAGTGAAACGCGAGTTGGTCATCACCGTGTGATCCTACTTTTGAGGCCCCACTGAGTTGCAACCTATGCTCGGGTAGTTAGGTACACACCTGCAATGTGATGACTTCTTTTTGACTGGCCACATTCAAGCTCTTTTGAAGTGTAGACTGGTATGCAAAGAGAAATGTGTTGCTGTTTACAGTTCAAAATTATATGATATTATTGAAGAGATTTGACAATGCAACTATCTGGAAAATCAGTTTCTGCTGAAATTTTTTGTTATTTCTTGCTGTACTCCCAGCCTCTCTACCCCTTGGGGTAGGGGTAAGGTATACGTACACTCTACCCTCCCAAGACCCCACAGACCCCACTTGTGGGATTTTACTGGGATGTTGTTGTTGTTGTTGTTGTACTCGATCTTTCAGAACCCTATGTTGAAGTTACTTCTACAATTACTTCTCATTTACCGAAATAATAGTGTAATCTATCTGAATTGGAAAATACTACTACATTACTTTGTGATCATCGCTCAAGCATCAGAAATTGGATTGACTAACATTGGCTTCTCAAATTTGGTGCCAATGTATATTGGTTTATGGAGTAGGCCTATGAGGATTGCATTGTTAGCTAAATATTATGTCGCTTTTGTTGATCGAACGTATTTAAGAAGAATTACTAACAGAGGTAGAGTCAGAATTTGATGTTTATGAGTTTGGAATTCTAATCCTTAAGTTGCTGGATTCTAATTAATAATTTATAAATATTTAATGAAATTTTAAACAAATACAAACTAAAATTATTGAGCATAACGATATGTTGGCTCCGCCCTTGACTAACAACCTCCTTTGGCGCGTCGGTGGGAGAGCTGCAATGCTTTTGTTTTATGTTGGATGATGATCAACCAAAATTCAAAAACACGTTCCATAAATGCGTGTTCATTTCTGTGAATAAAAACACATTTAGTACTGTTTTCCATGTTATCAGACCCCAAGCTCCTTAATTGCCTCCCTTATTAGTAGTAGGAATATTCATATGTATTTCATCTTATTAAATGCAACAATATTACTATAATAATTCCATTTACCACAATCATTGTTGCATATATTTATGTATTCGTACTATAGACTTTCATATATGTTAATCTCTAGGTTTCAAGGTAATTCTCTTGTACCTTCTTTTACTTCTGCTTTAAGTGCTTGCCATGGCAATTCGGTATCAAGAAAATTTAGTTTTTTATGTGTTCATCGAGAAGAAAATGAGGATTTTAAATTTCTCTCTGTAACAATTGTGGTGGGAAAAAAGATGATTTTTGCATTATGAATTGCTCGTTATTGGAAGAATTAGTTCACATGGAAAAAGGGAAATAATAAATCAAAAAAAGTTTGACGAGCAAAAATCTGGAAATACTTATCTCCTATCTCATTTTTGAGGAAGTATGCAAGGAGGTTATAATTATAATGATATTTGCAGTCGTTAAAGGAAGAGTGGCAAATATATAAGAAAATTGACTCGGTTGAGCCTGATAAAAAGTCAGAAAGCAAGGGTGTGTTTGGTATAACGGAAAATATTTTTCAAGAAAATGTTTTCTTGAAAAACAAGTAGTAATCTTACTCATTTTTTGGTGTTAGGCATGCAAATTAAGAAAAATACCTTCTGAAGAGTATTCATAAATAATTTAGATACAATAAACAAGAAGGCATAAACTTTCGAACCAACAACCTTCCTAACCTATAAATTAGATAAAATTCGGAACCGCTGAACTTTCGAATCCGCAAACTTCCAAGGGGCTTTTGCATCCGCACCCACTTTTTGTGCCACGTTTTAACTTATACCCGCTTTGTAAAAAAATTTGCATCTGTACCCGCTTTTGCGCATAACTTCAGCATACGGGGCTGAAGTAGCAAAAACAATCACGCAAAACTTCAGCATTCTAGTAGACGGGTCTGAAGTATCTTGCGAATTTCGGCTCTAGAGTTGAAGTTGTTGTCTTTGTAACTGGGGAACTAACTTAGAGCTGAAGTTTTTGTCTTTGTAACTGGGGAACTTCAGCATACGGGGCTGAAGTTCCCCAGTTATAAAGACAAAAATTTCAGCATACGGGGCTGAAGTTCCCCAGTTACACTGGGAAACTTCAGCTCTAGAGGTGAAGTTTAGTCTTTGTAACTGGAGAACTTCAGCCCCAGCATACGGGGCTGAAGTTCTCCAGTTATAAAGACAAAAACTTCAGCTCTAGAGCTGAAGTTCCCCAGTGCTGGGGCTGAAGTTCTCCAGTTACAAAGACAAAAACTTCAGCTCTAGAGCTGAAGTTTTTGTCTTTGTAACTGGAGAACTTCAGCCCCAGCACTGGGGAACTTCAGCTCTAGAGCTGAAGTTTTTGTCTTTGTAACTGGAGAACTTCAGCCCCAGCACTGGGGAACTTCAGCTCTAGAGCTGAAGTTTTTGTCTTTGTAACTGGAGAACTTCAGCCCCAGCACTGGGGAACTTCAGCTCTAGAGCTGAAGTTTTTGTCTTTGTAACTGGAGAACTTCAGCCCCAGCACTGGGGAACTTCAGCTCTAGAGCTGAAGTTCCCCAGTGCTGGGGCTGAAGTTCTCCAGTTACAAAGACAAAAACTTCAGCTCTAGAGCTGAAACTTCAGCTCTAGAAGTTTTTGTCTTTATAACTGGGGAACTTCAGCCCCGTATGCTAAAGTTTTTGTCTTTATAACTGGAGAACTTCAGCCCCGTATGCTGAAGTTCCCCAGTTACAAAGACAGAACTTCAGCTCAATAGGTGAATTTTTGTCTTTGTAACTGGGGAATTTCAGCCCCGTATGCTGAAGTTTTGTCTTTATAACTGGAGAACTTCAGCCCCGTATGCTGAAGTTTTGTCTTTATAACTGGCGAACTTCAGCGAGGGAAAGGGAGCTGAAGTTATTTAAAAAGTAGGTACAAGTTAAAAGTTTTAAAAAAAGCGGGTATAGGTTAAATGAGGGTGACCAAATAGGCTGCCCCGCGTAATTTTTAAACTTCCAAATACATAAACCTCTGAACTCATAACTTTGGAACTCACAAAATTTTGAACCTGTAAACCGAAAAATTGAAAAAACCAGCAACGAAAATATTTTTTTAAAAAAAAGATTTTGCCATGGGAGGGGGTGGGTGGGTGGTGTAAAAAAACGAAAAAAAAAAATAGAAAACAGAAAATTGAAAGTACAAAAAAAAAATTGCGCGAAGGGGGAGTGGGGTTAGATGTGAGAGTAAGTGGCATTTTCGGAAAATGTTTTCTTAACTTTTTCTAGGAAAGTCATTTTTCTCCAATTTCAGGAATATGTGATATCTAGGAAAATATTTTTCAAACTATTTTGTGCAACCAAACAGTGAAAATGTTTTCCTGTCATACCAAACATACCCAAGTCTCCTCTAATATTCTTTTGTTTTCTTTAAGTTAAAGCTGTTATGAATAAAATTTTATTTAAAGTGAATTCTTATATTTTTTTTAGAGATCTTAGGGTTTGTTAAGTCACTTTTCCCCTATAAATAGAGGGGTCTTACCCCATTGTAAATTATCCCAAAATCAATAAGAATTTTCTTTCTACTTTGCTTTGCAATACTCTTTTTCTGCTCTTATTATTTTATAACACGTTATCAGGACGAGAATATAGGTCTTGTTCTTCCAAAATTAAGAAGTATAAATATGAAATTGATAGTACAGGCAGAGGACAATTTTGTCAAGACAACAATGATCAGTTGATGCAAACCTCAAAATCATTAAACTCTGAACAAGTTTAGGGGACACGCAAGGAGAATATTTCTTGAAATCTTCATAGTCTCATTCCTTATAAATGAAACAGTGACAGTAACAGGAAAAGGAAAAGGAAAAGAGGAAGATCAAGTGAAATTTCAGAAAAAACGATAGTTTTGCAATCAGAAAAGTTTATCATTGATCATCGGCAGCCGAGAATTACAGAGAGGGAGAGAATGATGCTATTTTTAAAATCCCTAAACTCTCTGTAAGTATTTTGCTTTATTTTTTTCTTTTATATTCTTGAAATTTTATAATTTGATTTTAAATACAAGTAAATACAATAAATTTTGATTATAACTCTAATAGAGTTTAAGAAATTATAACCACCCGAAATGATAAAATTTCTATGTCTCTCCATGATCAAATTCATGTATAATTGTGAGCACAAGAAGTGGAAGCCCGTCCTATTAAATTTGCTTCATTCTCATTCCCTTAAGATAATATGATAGCAATATATGATAAGTCTGAAAGAAGATAAAATTATTACCGTGAAGGTACCGATAGATGTGAACGTGGCAATAGACGAAATTAAAATCGTCATCATTGTGGTAACGAGAACAATAAGGATTCTCAAAATAATCCTTCACTCTGTGAAATTAATGTTTGTAATCGATTTGACATAAAATTTTGTAAAGCACATATAGATGATATGGTTCATTCATGATGTGAATGTGACAACATGTGATTTATGGATACATATTCATTCTTGGAAGAATATGAACGTGCTACTGGAAGTGAATATATCACACTAATCTCTAGAAAGAGGTTTGGGATGAAATAAGAAAATAATTTCATTATTATGGCATGAATGATCATTGATCACGTACCTATTGTGATTTGTAATTATGCCAAATATTATGGCAATGCGATTATTACACGACAAAAGTAATAGAAGCAACATATCTTGTCTATAATGATTTAATCATGACCATAATGGTATAACTTTCTCCTTGAAAGAGATATTCACCATATGGATGTTGATTAATATGTGGTAGTACAAAATTAATTGAAAACTGTGAAAGAGCCAATTATACTATTTTGGAGAAACACAATCGATTACCAATAAGGCATTGTGTCGTAGTAAGTCTCAAAGAAACTTATTTAGTTTCTAAAATATTTGCAAAAGTGGTTGGTTATATTGATACTATAAATAAAGGAAAGATTTAATATCTTCTAGTACTACAACTTGTAGCGGGTAATATGTATGTAAAAAGTTACCCGCTTTATTCTCCAGTTTGTACTACATAAATAAAAAAATGCCACAATAAACTTGGAGTTTATTGAGAATTGCACACATCATGGTATAAACCTGAATTTTATCAATATTGATAATTTATCCAGTTGGCATAATTGATTTAGCCATGTTAATTTAAGTATAATGTGCAAAAATCAAAGAAAATTCACACGGGTAAATATTAAAGAACGAGAAAGTTCTGTATGAATTATCTTATGTTGTTTTTTCCCATTAATTAATAGACCAACTAAAATTGAGATTGAATCCCATGAATGCTGGAAATATAAAGGTGAATATGAACCCATTCACCTGCCATGTATACCACATAAGATGCATCTATGAGATGGTTACATGTGCGATTATTATTAACCCGCAACCTGGTATTTGCATGATAACTTGCTCAATAATTTATTTCGAGCATAATTTCCAGATTTTCTATTCAAGACAATTCCTCTTGATAAGTTGATTTACATCACAATTGATTTCGCAAAATAATTTATTTTTAGTGCCTTCACTTAATAGCCAAACTATTGCTTATGAGAACAAAGTTATCTAATCAGTTAGATATACATTATATACGAAAGTATATTACATTCTCCCCTCACAAGTGGTTCAAGGTTAGGAACCAAATAATTCCATCTTATTATTATTGATATGCGGTGTATATTTTGATTAACACCATAATGCACAAAGATGGGTTCCCAAAATTGAGGAAAAAAATTAGTTTTTCTAACATGAGGGGAAGACAAGATAAACAATTGAGAAAAAATTATGTGAAATGAATTATCATTTGTACATCTAGATACTCAAATAACATAATATGAACTTGAAGTTCATAAAAAGATAACTCATCTGCAATATATTGTAAAACATGCCAGACACATTTTCTGACCCAAAGAAAGTAACTATATTCTCACTAAAAATGCTCATATAAGAATACGTCATAGAAGGACAAAGTCTATGGTATGCTTAAAACGTATAGACAAATAGATTTCAAATAAAATTCTTGATAAAAAAGATGAGCAAATGATCAAAATGACCATAATAACGAGGCAAGTGATCTAGAAGATCACATGACATAACTGATCAGTTCTAAGCCTGCACTACTATTGAGTAGCGAGGATGGTCGATGCAGTTTTACCCAACAAGGTTGGGACGAATCCAAAAGGAGTTAATTGATTTGGAATTAGGTTTATATCTAAGTCTAGATGCATGTTTTGTTTCTAATTACAATTCCACACATTTGAGTTTTGATTCTACTTCTAATTCTAGTCTATTGTATGCAATGATTAAAGCTAAGTACAATATTTTTGTTGTTGGTTTTCAGGTGTTTAAAGGGACTAGGGAAGTCACTTATACCTAGGTGGGCATCTAACGGGTAGCAAGAATCTAGGGCAAGCTTGATTTAGTTAGGGTCGTAATATATCTATCACACCCAAGTACTCACTCTATACCTCTCGGTAGTTGAGTGATTTTGCCCAATTTGTCTTTCTCAAGCCCAAATAGGTATTCATGCAATTCAAGTGATACTAGATCAAGTCGGGTATTAGAATCTCTAGGTTGAACCCTTTAATTGGGGCTATCAATTTCTTGAGTTCACCCAAATTCCTTGTTAGCCTAGTTTTCCTAGACTTAGTCCCTCTTTCTCAAGAAGAGACTAAGTCATAAAGGCATGAATCAATGTTTGCAACCACTAATTCTTCAATTCTAGCAAAAACTAGGCTAAATATCACCAACCCATAAATATTCAAGAGCTAAAATTCAATACCCATTAAATACCCGCACTAGGGTTGGATTACAACCCTAGCTATGAGTTTAGCTACTCATAAAAATAGCAGAAACAAAGATAAAGAGAGGCTAAAATCCATAATACTAAATTAAAAGATGAAAATCTAATGTTATAAGGTAAATCTCGTACAAAATTGCCCAAAAAGGAAAACCGAGCAGCCTCACGTGCTCAACAAAAACATAACATGATCTAAAAATGGCAAAATGTTCTATTTATATTAAGCTAAAATTTTCGGAAAAAAAATGCCCCTGCAGAGGTTTCGCGATCGCGTAATTCTGACCGCGGCCGCACTCTTGCTTTAGCGACCGCGTAATTCGGATCGTAGTCCGCGTTTCTTCACTTTTGGGCCTGGGTTGAACATTGTTTCGCGGACCGCACAATTTCCACCGCAGTCACGTATGAGACTTCCGCGGCCGCGTAATTCTGAAGCGGACCACACTTCTTGTTTTAGCTTGAAATGTGAACTCTCTGAACCTCAGCAACCGTGGTCCGCAGAATTCCAATCGCGGCCGGGCCAGTATTTTCGCGGCCGCGCCAGTATTTTCGTGGCCGCATCTTCCTGTCGCAGTCCGCGTTCATGTTTTTTCCCAAAAAACCATCTCGCTGATTCTCAATTCCGCGGACTTCGAAATAGTGTTCGCGGCCGCACTTTTCTGTCGCGGTTCGCGTTCCACACTCTTGGTCCAGTCTTGGTTTTTGTTCAAGTTTTGACTTCTTTATGAGTTGATTATGACTCCTTTAGCTCATTTTGAACAATCCTTGCAAACAAGCATATTAAGTTAGTTTCCGGGACTACCTTCACGCATTTTTGGCTCAAAACACAAGTAAAAAAGAGCAAATAGTAGGCTAAAATCCCTACTTATCAAAAACACTTTATAAAATCTCAGTAGAGGTTCAGGTACCTGAAAATGTTAATGAAGAGATCTTTATGAAAAAAATATTGGAACCGATATAAAATGTTCGTCGTCGACATCTATGATAACGCTAAGTATAGATGAGGATCTTAAGTCTGTTGAATAGAGACACAAAAATATTGGCCAAATAGTAGGGGTGGACATTCGGTACTTCGGTTCGGTATTTAAGAATTTCGGTTCGGTATTTCTGTATTCGGTTTATCAATTGTGTGTACCAAATACCGTACCAAAATATTTCGGTACGGTTTGGTATTTCTTATTTTGTTTCGGTACAGTTTCGGTACAATTTCGATTTAAACCAAATTTTTACTATCTCCAAGTTCTGTTTGAAGAGATTCTCAATTCACAAAATATATCTAAGGTCACTAGCAAGAATGGCCATGCATTACCTTACGGAACCGGTATATTGCTGAAAAAGATATAATGGTGTGCACTACAGTATTATTGGAAAGAATGTAGCTTCACCCATGGGTGAAATGTTTTCATTATGCACAACTAGTCAACTACAGAGCCAACATATAGCGGACCAAGCTCCATCCTCTAATATGATACTCTTCACTATAAATGGAAATGCAATGAGAAGGATTGGAGTTTTAGTTCCTGTGAAATGTGAATACATAAAATAGTAATTGAAATATTTATCGTAAACATAACCTAAACACTCAATCAATTGAATGAAAAGAGTTAAAAATAATCAACCTAAAGCAGAGAAGTCATTAAAGTCTTTAAATGATTTTAGTGGAAAAGCCAATGGAGGTAAGAATGCAATACCGTATTTCGGTACCGAAATATCGAAATATCAAAAATTCAATACCGTACACCGAACCGAAATACCAAAATTTCTGTACCGAAATAAATCGAAATTGTTACACCCCACAATATTACGATGATATTACACTTCACAGTATTAAGTTACGACGATGTTGCACCCTGTAGTATTGTACGATGAATTTGTCGTAAGGTGATTGACATCAGTCCAAGTAAAGGATTATTTGGAGGTTATAAGGATTATGCTATTTCACAAGTAATGAGCAAATTCGTGAAGGTGAAAAGGGAAGCAAGTCAAAGAAAATGAATTTTCGTCAAAGTTTGACATTTTGGGGTAAAATACGGGCCGAAGGTTAATACCCGATATTTACGGACTTGTACCATACAAGGTACCATATGACCATGATAGTGGGATATATAATATGTATTAAAAATAAGTAAAATTTTAAGTAATTTGAGACAATTCTTAATTACCGAGTAGCGGGATATTACCGAATTAAATTAATTAAAAACATTGGATAATGATGGCAAAAGTACCGTGGCAGAATCCGCATTCTAATCAAATGACTAAGATTCATTTTAGATTATGTGTCAATCTAGTATGTTAGTTACAAGATATCTCATGCTTAACATTTTTATTTTCCAACAACACTTTAATTCCAAGACATTTAACAAAAGCTTCCATAACTTCAGTAACTCAATTCTAACGTTTTTGTTAAGCTTAATCTCTTCAAACTTCACCCAGCCTTTCCTAACTCTTTTCATAGTTAATGATACATTTTAATATCATAATTACTTAAGAAAAAATTCAGCCAAGATGGTGTTTGCACAAGAAACGTTATTGCTTCGAGCTTTCATACAATTTGTTTCGTATTTTATCACAATTAACGGGTGTTAAAGGATTGTCAAGAGAATCTACTCAGGTATGTTAAGGTTATCTCTTCTTTTTCTTGGCATGGTCCAAATTATACTGAAGAAACGAGCAAATACACAGTCTCTATAAATCACTCTATTCATAGAAATAGTAGGGGTATCTATATTCTTGATTCCCCATGAGAATTATTATTATTTTTTGTTCATGGGTCTCAGAATAATATGCAGCTGGAAAATTTTATCCGGAAGGAATAGTGAGATTATTACGTACTTTTCATGCATTTCATACATGTGCATTGACCCATGACCAGATGGCGTTATATACGCGTATATATGTAAATATATGTATATGGGATATGAGAAAAGGTTACGGCATTATATACGCAACACCACCTGATCAGCTGGTATATGATGATGATGTTGCCCACAGTGGCTGAAATATGATTCAAATGGTGTTATATACGCGTATATATATATATATATATATATATATAAATGATTCAAACGGCGTTATATACGCGTATATATGTATGTATATGTATATGGTATATGAAAAAGGTTATGGCGTTATATACGCACCACCACCTGATCAGCTGGTATACGATGATGATTTTGCCCACAATGGCCGATATGATATGATGGGATGCCCTCAGAGGCTGATGATGTTATGAAACATATACCTATGCACGACATGACATTCATACGCATATGCATGATGCTAAAAGTGATTTATTATTTACAGAGTTATCCAGGCATACAGGTTGAGTCAATTACTCTATATCTCTTCCATGTCTCTTATGTATTTATTTATGTGCCTTACATACTCGGTACATTATTCGTACTAACGTCCCTTTTGCCTGGGGACGCTGCGTTTCATGACCGCAGGTTCTGGTAGACAGGTCGAGAGTCCCCCCAAGTAGGCTATCAGCTCAGCGGAAGATGTTGGTGCGCTCCATTTGCTTCGGAGCTGCTCGTTGGTTAGTATGATCTAGACACGTATTGTTTGGTAAGGCGGGACTCTGTCCCGACCTTTATGATATTTATGTACTCTTTGAGGCTTGTAGACATATGTCGTGTATATAAAGGATTGTACGGCCTGGCCGGTCTATGTTTAAAGTTTATAAAGGATTATGTTGGCCTATTAGGCCCGTATGTCATGTGTATGTAATGATGTAATAAGAAAGATACGTTACATTGATACTCGGTTGGATAAGGTACCGGGTGCCCGTCGCGGCCCATCGGTTTGGGTCGTGACAAAAGTGGTATCAGAGCAGTTTTGTCCTAGGGAGTCTACAAGCCATGTCTAGTAGAATCTTGTTTATGGGTGTGTCGTGCACCACACTTATAAACAGGAGGCTACAAGGAATTTAGGATTGTCAATCTTTCTTCTTACTCTAGATCGTGTGGTAGAGCTCACTTATAAGAAATTCCAAAATTCTATTTTTATTCGTAATAAGACGATGCCTACATTCAGAAAGATGATCGATAAGAGATATAGCTGTGGAAGTGTTGAATTAGAGAAACTCGACTTTGTATCATGCTTATGATAAGTAAGTATGAGGTCTTCAGCAGATCATGTGCGTACTGAAAGGTGCAAGCCTCTTGATAAGGATCCTTAAGGCAAGAATGCCTATCCACCTCTATGGTGAAAGACAATGAGAGATTAAGAAGATAAATACAAGTTTCAACAAGCAAAAGAAGCAAGATGAATAAGGGTACGAGGCGCCCAGTTAATGAAGGTTAATAGCATTTATAATTGAGGTAGAGGAACATAAGCTTTTTGAGTTATATTCAACAGTAACATGGGTATGTACAATTGGTCACACCCATTTCAGTTATGCCCTGTGGGGGCTAACATGTGTAGATTAAGAAGAGGACGGGATATCACGATCCGGATGGGGTTAGAGTGGCCCAAAATAGTGAATGGATTGTTTTCTTTTGTTGGCATTTCCGAAGGGTATTACAAATGTGCCAATAGATTTTCTTGTGAGACACCCAGATGGTTCACCCTAGAATATTACGATTAGATGTGAATACTAGCATTCAAAAGATAGGCACTGAAAGCCTGGATGTGATAAATATTACCTTAAGTGTGGCTCTCATCCCTAGTAGAGAGAGGATGTTGAGCAACCCAAAGAGCCATAGGATGGAGCAAAGAGAAGCTAAAAGCGAAAGAATGTCGTATTGAAGTTTTCACAAGAAAAGGGATATGCAGAAATATTAGCAGAGGAATGAGAAGAGAGATAAAGGAAGTATTATGAATAAGGTGTGATACATGGATGAAAACAGTAGAGTGTAACAGAACCTATAGTCAAATGAAATAAGAGACGAAAGGTGATGGGCCTTAAGACGACGAAAGAGTATAGGCCATAAGGTTATATCCTCATTTCGAGAAATAAGTTCGTAACTCCAATGCGACTACCATAGGGGAGAGTTAATCCCCAGAGTAACAGAAATCAGTATGGACTGGCATACAAGATAAACTAAATATGAATTAGGGACTGAATGATTGGGAAGTACTCGGCATCATGGGAATTTCATATTTCGTTCCAGCGGTAATAGAAGGGACCACAGAAGAAGATTCACGATGAATACAAAGAATAGTCATTCGGGGAGACGCTTCCCTAGAGCAAGAAATGTGAGCAAAGTTAAGCTTAAGAGACTGCATGTGCCAGTTACGTTAAGTGTCACCCTCGCGAGTAAGGGAATTTGTCATCCTTGGTACAGAAGAATTGTCGCAAGGCGAGTAAGGATCATTGATGTTGAGAAACGACGCCAAAGATGAAGAGGTAAAATATATATATAGGTAAATCCTCGTGGCTTCAGTTTTTAGTACATCCCTAAAGGGGGGAATATGGAGTAATGTGGCATTAAGCCAGAATTAAGTGGTTCTAGTGACTATTGAATGGTAAAGGAAGAATGCGATAAATAAAAGAGGAATGAGATGGAACTTATCCAAATCTTACAAATACGCTACGATTCAAGAATATTGTGCAAGCACGACGTCAAGGAGAGGAAGTAAAGGTTCCTGCCCGAGCTGTTATTAATAAATAAGGAGCCAGTGTGAAACGTAAGTTAAGACAAAGGAAATAACCCAAGAAAGATTACAAGGAATATTAATATGAGAATGGGCCAACGAGTAGTTAGTAATTGGTCAGGAAGATCCCAGTTATGGCTAAACAGGAGGTTACAAACGAGTCATAAGATCGTGTGAGATAAACAAAGTAGAACCCAACATGGAGAGTTCAACCTCGAAGAATATCATTACAATACTTGAGATATATTCAAACAAGAGTCGGGGTAGCTAAAGACACCGTATGAGTGTTACGGGGATAAAAGAAAGTGCCACTGGGAAGGCAGTCAAAATATCAGTTTAGAAACAACCATACGAGCAACAAGGCATGGAGATAAGTAACTACGGATAAGTATAGCCAAGTAAGGACATCAGAAGGTTTGTCGAGTATACGATGTAATAAGCTCGCCTCTTTACAAGACTCAGAGGGTCTTTCCTAAGTACTACGATGAAAGAATAGCTGGGGAAATAAGGAAGAAGGCTTCAACCTCAGTACAACGACCTAAAGAGGAAATGGTCGTGTGACAACAGTCTCAAAACAACATTATATGCACTCCCTAAGAAAATGACACCTAAAATGGCTAATGAACAGGGAGTAAAATCAGAAGTGATATTCAGGATCATATGAGTTGTATGGAATTTCAATATATATGGGCACTAAGATAATCTAAGAGTGGACGCAACAAGGGGGTAAAAAGACCAGGAAAAGTAATAGCTTACGTTGAAAGAAAGCTAAGATGGAACAAAAGAATTATTTGATCAATGATCCAGAGTTAGTACGTTATGGATACACTCAAGATTTTGGAGCATTATCCGAGAAACATATTTGTTGACAATCATACGGCCATAGAAGACTCCGATATAAGTTTAAAGAAAGAATTAAGCCCAGGGCATAGACAAAGGATTGAATTGTTAGAAGATTGTATCATGGATATTCCATAACGCCCATGAAAGGATAAAGTAATAACTGGTACCATGAGCCCCAGATCGGAAGATAGCTTAAGCCTACATAAAGGCTGATCAGAAGGAAGAGGAAACTAAAGAATTACACCACCTAAGTAAATCAGGAGTCTGATTATTGGACCTAGAAAAATTATAGAAGTTGTGCTGGAGAACATGATATAATCACTCTTAATATCAGATATTTAAGAGAAATAACACAACAATCATAATCTATAATGGCTCTACAAGAAATCCAGTTAGAAGAAGCACCAGCCTCATAAGAAGTCAGCACGAAGCTCCCACCGGATTGTGTATATACCAGAGGTGTGAATATATTAATAAGAGCTTCAAGTTATGGACGTGAATTACACCTAGGTGGAAGGGAGGTCATGAAAGAGATAGAAGATACAATGCGAGATTTTAAGGTAAGTAAGGTAAAGGTGAGCAACGTATGAGATACTCAAAGGAAGAAGATCATGAATAGTCCATAATTTGGATAAAAGGCTATAAACACAAGGATCCAATAACCGAGAATGATAACGGCATGTCTTCCAGCCTATGATTTCTAAGTACTGAGAGATCTAGTTAAGAGAATAGAGAAAAGTTGGAGATGATGTGATGTCTTGCTTGACATCCCAGAATAACATAAGGAAATCTATGGTGCAGGAAAGTTGGAGGAAAGTTTATAAATGGATATGTATAGGTCGCAAGCTAGGTATGGTGGAGCGACAAAGTTTTAAGAAAACATGAGTAATAATGAGGAAAGGCAAGTGAGAAGGTGACGAGAATGGATAAGTCCTCGGGAGTAAGTCCATGAAAACAAGAGAGAAAATGGTTTCTCTAAGTTATTGAAAGTTCAGTATAGCCTGAATAAGCTCAAGGAGTCTAAGATTAATAGCATTGAGAAATAATGAAATGTTGACCTGGTAATAAAATGAGGGTAAAAAAATTGTAACAGATAAAGGATGACATCGGGCCTTCGTTTGAATAATGATTCAAAAAAAAAGGGAAGAAAGAAGAGAAGGAGAGAAGATGTCGCTGGCGACACGAAATTAGGATACCCCCATAAGGAGAATCAAATTGAGACACTATGAAATACGATTATGGAAATCACTTTAAATATTCCTCAATGCAACGTAAGACCTAACGAAAATGTATTGCGTAAGAAGTTTCATGTCTTCAAGTAGAGGATTGTAGATCAACATTGAGGTGAATCAACAATGGACAGATACAAGTTACAAAGTATGGCATGGGAACTAGGCCATAATTCTTAAGACGAACGGTAATGAAGAAGCATTAAAGAACTGAGATTTATGCCTAAAGGATAGACAACAAAAGTAACTGGGAGTTTGGTAAGCATACCTTAATAACGATAAAGATGCAATATAGCCATACGAACGGATAACCAGATCTATGAAATAAGATATGGCCATATTTTCAAGTTCTGCAAAGTATCAAGCGAAGAACTTTAGTACACCTATAGATGCCCAGAGATGCATCTTATAAAGCCTTGTATATGTTTACAAAGTGAGGACTTGAGATTGAATAAAAGCTAAAAGGAAAAAAGAAAAAAATGAATCGCATGATCGCACTTACAAAGACAGGGCCATACATGCTGCATGACAGGAGGTAGAAGCAGTTGCGAGATTAGAAAGATTTCGACCAGGAGTGATGATATGAGCAAGAAGACTAAAAGGGGGAATACCCTAGACTTTGGATTTATTCACAGAGCAACTGCTTAAATGGCAAGGAGAGTATTAAGGTATTCACAAGAGCTATAAGTTATGCAAATGATAAGAGCATCAGTCAACATTCGAGGAAGAATGTTCCAAATAGGGGAATAATATTACACCCCGTAATATTACGACAATATTACACTTCACAATATTAAGTTACGACGATGTTGAACCCTGTAGTATTGTACGATGAATTTGTCGTAAGGTAATTGACATCAGTCCAAGTAAAGAATTATTTGGAGCTTATAAGAATTATGCTATTTCACAAGTAATGAGCAAATTCATGAAGGTGAAAAGGGAAGCAAGTCAAAGAAAATGAATTTTTCGTCAAAGTTTGGCATTTTGGGGTAAAATACGGGCCGAGGGTTAATACCCGATATTTACGGACTTGTACCATACAAGGTACCATATGACTATGATAGTGGGATATACAATGTGATAAGTAATATTTTAAGTAATTTAAGACAATTCTTAATTACCGAGTAGCGGGATATTACCGAATCAAATTAATTAAAAGCATTGAATAATGATGGAAAAAGTAACGTGGCAGAAGCCACATTCTAATCAAATGACTAAGAGTCATTTTAGATTATGTGGCAATCTAGTATGTTAGTTACAAGACATCTCATGCTTAATATTTTCGTTTTCCAACAACACTTTAATTCTTTTAATGTTTTTGTTAAGCTTAATCTCTTCAGACTTCACCAAGCCTTTACTAACTCTTTTCATAGTTAATGATACATTTTAATATCATAATTACTTAAGGAAAAATTCAGCAAAGATGGTGTTTGCACGAGAAACGTTATTGCTTCGAGCTTTCATACAATTTGTTCCGTATTTTGTCGCAATTAACGACTGTTAGAGGATTGTCAAGAGAATCTACTCAGGTATGTTAAGGCTATCCCTTCTTTCTCTTGGCATGGTCCAAATTATACTGAAGAAACGAGCAAATACAGAGTCTCTATAAATTTCTCTATTCATAGAAATAGTAGGGGTGTCTATATTCTTGATTCCCCATGAGAATTATTATTATTTTTTGTTCATGGGTCTCAGAATAATATGCAGTTGGAAAAGTTTAGGAATTTACGTACTTTTCATGCATTTCATACATGTGCATTGACTTATGACCAGATGGCGTTATAAACGCGTATATATGTAAATATATGTAATGGGATATGAGAAAAGGTTACGGCGTTATATACGCACCACCACCTGATCAGCTGGTATATGATGATGATGTTGCCCACACTGGCTTGAATATGATTCAAACGGTGTTATATACGCGTGTATATATATATATATATATATGATTCAAACGGTGTTATATACACGTATATATGTATGTATATGTATATGGGGTATGAGAAAGGTTATGGCGTTATATACGCATCACCACCTGATCAGCTGGTATACGATGATGATTTTGCCCACAGTGGCCGATATGATATGATGGGATGCCCTCAGAGGCTGATGATGTTATGAAACATATACCTATGCACGACATGACATTCATACACATATGCATGATGCTAAAAGTGATTTATTATTTACAGAGTTATCCAGGCATACAGGTTGAGTCAATTACTCTATATCTCTTCCATGTCTTTTATGTATTTATTTATGTGCCTTACATACTCGGTACATTATTCGTACTGACGTCCTTTTTGCCTGGGGACGCTGCGTTTCATGCCCGCAGGTCCTGGTAGACAGGTCGAGAGCCCCCAAGTAGGCTATCAGTTCAGCGGAAGATGTTGGTGCGCTCCATTTGCTTCGGAGCTGCTTGTTGGTTAGTATGATCTAGACACGTATTGTTTGGTAAGGCGGGACTCTGTCCCGACCTTTATGATATTTATGTACTCTTTGAGGCTTGTAGACATATGTCGTGTATATAAAGGATTGTACGGCCTGGCCGGTCTATGTTTAAAGTTTATAAAGGATTATGTTGGCCTATTAGGCCCGTATGTCATGTGTATGTAATGATGTAATAAGAAAGATACGTTACATTGGTACTCGGTTGGGTAAGGTACCGGTTGCCCGTCGCGGCCCATCGGTTTGGGTCATGACAGAAATACCGAAAAAGCGAAACCGAAATACCAAATTAATTCGGTTCAGGTCAGTTCGGAATTCGGTTTTCGGATTTTATGCCCACCCCTACCAAATAGAAGAGACAAAATTCGAATAGAATTGGTTTCATATGAAAGGCATGTAGTTTTGGACTTGCAGTTCAAACACTTGAAAGTATAAAGTCAATGATGTGTGCAATTGCCTTTATCTATCTTATATGTCTAGCATGACATAAAAACTTGATATGTATCTAACGTCCATTCATATGGCTTATATGATTTAACTTATATGAAAATTCATGAAAAATTTAAATTTCTTAAAGCATATAAAATTTTTGGTCATGAAATACTACATCCTAAGTGCAATTTATGCACATATGTATCTTGCTATAACTATAAGCATGGTAATATGATAGCGAGAATCTCTATGGAGATACTGAAAAAGTCATTTCACAACATTATATGAAGACATTACATCTCTATCAAGAATGATGATTTCAAGGTGCAACATATTCATTCAAGTTAATATGGATGATTTGTTTATCCAATATCACCAACGATCTTTTGAAAATAGTGCACAAGATTGAAATGCGAAGGCTCAAGGATGTGAATTGATGCTCTTATCATGGAGATTTAATATGCGTTGTACTCTTTTTTCCTTACAAGGTTTTGTCCCACTGAGTTTTCCTTGCACAAGGTTTTTAATGAGGCAACCAAAAGGCATATTGTTAGATATGTGTACTCTTTTTCCTTCACTAGAATTTTTTCCCACTAGATTTTATTTTAGTTAAGGTTTTAACGAGGTACATTATCTGTTGAATAGACATTCAAGAGAGAGTGTTATGAATAGAATTCTATTTAAAGTGAATGTCTATATCTTTTAGAGCTCTTAGGATTTGTTACTTGGTGGCTACGTCACTTTTCCCCCAATAAATAGAGAGGTCTTACCTCATTGTAAATCATCCCAAAATCAATAAGAATTCTCTCTCTACTTTGCTTTGCAATACTCTTCTTCTGCTCTTATTGTTTTATAACAAAAGCATAATTCTTCCTTTTTTATCACGTCTTTTTATTTTATAGTCAGTAATTACATAGCAAATGTATTTGGAAGAATTACAATGATGAATTCAATAAAACATAAGAGGAATAGATATGATATTACTTAAGCATCATAATTTATTGAATCAAATTCTCAAAGTCCCAAAAATCCCTGTAGCTACTAAACCCTACTTCACCAATAAATTTGTAAAGACTCCAATACATTTCCTTTAGGCTAGCACCAACTGGTGGCATTCCCACTTGAGCTGCTAACCAGTCCATGTACTCTATCTGCCAACAAATTCATGTCATTGCCTCTAATTCAATGTTAAAAAATGAAGATTCGGAAAGTGTTTGATAAATTTAATAAGATGCAAACTTTAAAGTTATATTTGAGCTATTTTAGGATATTCAATTCAACAACAACAAACAACAACAAGCAACAACAACAATCATAGCGTAACCCCACAAATAGAGTCTGAGGAGGGTAGTGTATACGCAAACATTACCCCTATCTTGTGAAGGTAGAGAGGTTGTCGATTTCTGACAGACCCTCGGTTCAATTCGGGACATACAAATCCAGTGTTAATGTTCTTGTAAAGTTATTGAACTTTACTCAACAACAACAATAACAATCCCAGTGTAATCCCACAAGAGGGGTCTGGGAAGCTAGTGTGTACGCAAACCTTACCTCCACCTTGTGAAGGTAGAGTGATTATTTTCGAGAGAGTCTCGACTCAGAAGTTACTGAACTTTACTCAGTATAACAATAAAATCACAACAAAAAAAAAGGTTATTGGGAAAAACCTCGCGAGGGTGAAGGCGATGACTGTGATGTTTTGGGATCCCGGCTACCTCAAGGTACATATTGCGATCCTCAACATCAGTTAACATTTCCTCTTCTGATGGTAAAAGCACTTTTCCAGACAAAACTTGTGCTATCCATTTGGCTTGCAATTCAACCATGAGAAAGATAATTGTCTGATCATCACAGAGAAAGTCTACTTTGTCATTTTTTTCAATAGTACAAAATGGTCAAGAGCACAATACAATGTCGACAAAATTGAGAGGGTTGTATTAACCTAAGTTGAGAGGACACGGATGCGGGTGACCGACACGGGTGCTGATCTAGGGGTCGGATCTATTGAGATGTAAATTCTAAGATTTAGGGATACGGATCTTAGTACGGATACGAGTGTGGGGATCCATCTAAAAATAATTGAAAAAAATAAAAATATCTCTAAATTATGAGAAATTTTGTGGGATACTAATATATAGCTTATAAAGTGTGGATTTCTTTTTTATTCTCAAGTTGTAGATAAGTAAATAATTGATTTCCTAGATAAGGTATATTATTTTCTTCAAATTTACCCGAGATACAATTTGGTTCTGATTTCGGGAATCAAATTATATCTCGTCTCGAATTTTTCCGTCTGCCATGGTCAAAGTACCAGAATTATTTGACCAAATCCAGTACGGATCCCATACCCACACCCATACTAGTGCCATATCGACACGGGTGCGGCACCTAAACTGCCACGTCGGAGCAACTTAGGTATTAACTCGGAAAACAAATGAAGGGAAAGGTCAAAATTTTGTCTTATACTGTCCGAAATTGCTCAATTATATCCTCTGTTATACTTTGGGTCGGTTCATAGCCTTGTTGTTAGATTCTTGTTTCGTTGTATTTACCCTTACCATCAATGGAACTCCAGCATGAAATGGGTGGATTCAAAGTGTCGAAATACTTCGAGAAAACTTGTAGTTATGGTTTGAAATTACCCACAGGGTGAAGCTCTATTAGTGTCGAGCGCAAATACAAAAAATTTCCAGAGGTCGATGGTAAGATTAGACTAAAGTATAATAGTGGATGAAGTTACTCAAAATTCGAATAGTACAGAAACAAACTTGACCTCTTTCCAATAGATAGTTGGATAATAACACAATGAAATATGATATTACCATACAATTAGCTTACCTGATAAGGTATACCAACAAAGGAGAGACTGGGGGAAAGCTTTGGAGGAAAGACATGCTTGTATAATGGTCCAACACGGTTGTCATCAACACAAACTATTCCATTTGTTTCAAGAAATGGGAAATCATACTTGTATCTGCGTGAAGCAACAACAACAACAATAATAATAAGCATGTATTTCGTCAAGGAACAAAAACAACAACAACAACAAATCCAGTGGATTCCCACAAGTAGAGTATGGGGAGGGTAAGATGTACGCATCCTTACCCTTACCCTGGAAGGGCAGAGAGACTGTTTCTGATAGACCCTCGGCTAGTTCATCAAGGAAATGCAACAAAAAGAATCAAGATTTGAACTAACCCTGTACAATGGAGAATTATATCAGCATGAATAGAAGATCCATCCAAGAAAATCACTTCACCACTTTCATTAACATGATCAATCTGAAAAATAACTCCAAAATCAGATCCCTTTATATATCTTTCAATGCACAGTCAAGAAACTTTGTACAGCGATATACCTTTGAATGGTTCCAAAGATTTGCACTATTGTCCAATTTTGAAACTTCAGTGTCAGAAGATCTTGTCGAAAGATGAACTTGTTTGGCTACCGTAGCTATGTCTCGGGAAATATCAAGCCCACTTGGTCCATCTCCAATTACAACTACAATCTGAATACAAATCAATTAACAAGTGAGAAGGTTCTGTAAAATAGGAAGCATAGACTTGCATAAATAACTTTTTTCTTCTTCTTTTATAACCGAGAAATCCAGGAAGGTTAGTGGCGCACGTTCCAAAGCTCAATGGATAATGGGTCCTCCACTATGTCATTCTTCACTTAAATACCGGGCTTTTGTTTGCGGCATGTTCTGAATCCGTGACATTTGTCTAGTCGATACATCAGCGTTGCGCTCTTAATACTAGACCAAAGCGTGGACGCAGAACTTTAGGAACTGAATATGCAAATAGAGTAGAAAGGGCGCTTGCCTGATCCTTAAATGGCTCAGGAACACGATAATTGTGGCTATGCATTTGTTTTCCAGGCCAGTTGTCTATACCTTTGGATATTAACAAACAATAATTAGTTCAAAGTACAACCTATCGATCTCATTTCTTTCATAATACTATGAGTGCTGGAAGGTGAGACTGTTTCTCTGTTAACTCACACCTTCCCAATTTGTTCGACAAGGTTCAGTTTCACTAACCTTTGAAGTTAAATCAGACTAAATTAACTAAACTAGCTAAAATAAAATGAGACATTCATACAACAACAAGAAGCCACAATCCCAAACAAGTTGAAGCCAGTTACACACACACACACACACACATATATATATATATATTCTCACTGATCATGTCGCTCAATTTAAGCTCATTTAAAGTTTAGATATTTGTAAGCTATAAAATTTCCTCATAACAAAAAGTAAAAAAAAAAAAAAAAAAAAAAAGTTTTAGGATGTTACTCAAATTTCAGTATCTTGAACTAAGGACTAGTAAATATAAGAGCTTTCCTNAAAAAAAAAAAAAAAAAAAAAAAAAAAAAAGTTTTAGGATGTTACTCAAATTTCAGTATCTTGAACTAAGGACTAGTAAATATAAGAGCTTTCCTAGATATTTTCCTAGCAAAATTTTCTGACCACATTTTCATCTAACTCATATACCTTTTATGTAATTTGGAATTTAAGTTACATACACCAACATTTAAAATTTTTTTACACCATCCGGGTGATTTATTCCAAATTATCGATCAATCAGTGTCTAGAACTTAAACTCAATAACTTCTAATACTTCTCAAAGACAAATCAATTATTATTGTTCAAACAATAGATTAATTAACAACTTGTTTGGATGGTTGTTATATATCGTTTCATAATGTATTGTACCGTATTATAATGTATCGTTTGATGTATACTATGTTTGGATAGATTGTATTATTTGCCATCATTTTATGGTGTCATGGACCAACAATATGAAGAATAAACTTGCAATATTATTACAATGAAAAAGTGAGGAACAAGGTATAATTATAATATAAAAAGGTATGATAAAGAATAAAATAGAATTACTTAATAATATAGAAAGGCAAGACGAGAGAAAAAAAATAAGGTAACGACGTGAATCGGTCGTTAAATGAAGTGGCATTTTTCATCGTTACGTAACGATGGATTTAACGGTGCGATATAATAAAATTTAAGACACAATCAAAATAAACATTATATTTAAAGTAACAGTACGATATAATGTTTACCTGGAATATTTGCAACTTTGGGTATAGTATAGTGACCATTACAAATCACTACAGAATCAAACACCTTTTCTTCTGAGCTTAACTCACCTGATTTCAATTCAACAACCCAACCATCTTCCTCATACTCAACCCGCCCAACTCGTACAACCTCCGAGTTAAATCGGATCAACTCAGTAATACCAAAATCCTTAGCAAACTCAGTCAGAAACTTCAACACTTCATCATGTCCAGGAAAATTAATTAATTTCCCATTTTCATTATTGAATGAATAATCACTAAAGCTCATGAGTTGACGAGGTAAATTTGTACGAAGGGATTTGTAAAGACTGCTATGGATAATTTCTCTGTTCGGGTCAAGGCCCAACGGATCGGTTTCGGTTTTGGGATTGTAAGCCCAAGTTCCGCCCAGTTGATTTGATTTTTCGAAGACTGTAACTTTCTGGCCTGATCGTTGTAGCTCACGCGCCGTGACTAGACCGGCTACTCCGGCTCCGATTACTGCTACTTTCCGGGACTCCGCCATTGGAGAAATGGAGAAAACTGTTGGGCTAAAAGTACAGTTTGAAAAGTAGTTGGAACCAATTTTTAACTTTTTTAATTTCCTTGGGATTGCGCGAATTTAAATAATTAAAAAAATGACATTGACAAAGATTTGAATAGATGCAGTATATTCAAATGTCTTACTCCTTATTTCATACATACCAAGGTTATGGAGGTTGAGAACTAGGTGGCGGTCAAACATTTTCCTTTCAAATATGATGTTATTTTCGTATTTCCTTATTCTTAGATTCCTATTTTTCTTTCATTCTATAGATGTGACATATTCTCGTATTCCCTTATTTTTAGATTCCTGTTACTATATTTTATTTTGGTTTCCTATTATTTTACTTTTGTTATGGCTTCTTCGACTTTTTAACTACTGTATTTCTTTTTCTATACTGTTGTGATTATGCATACTTACTTTGATCTGAGGGTATATTGGAAACAACATGTTTACCTATACAAGATAGGGGGTACAGTTACATACTCAGTACCCTCACCAAATCCACTTATGAGATTCATTATTGTTATTGTTGTTTTTAAGCCTGACATATGGCACTCTAAATTGGAAGGAAGAAAAAGCATAGCCCATCCATAATGAATTACTAAGTTGAATATTATCAATTTTAATTCCAATAGCATTCTTTGTTAAATAGTGAGAAAAATAGAAAATGTATGTTATGAGGCAATTACCATTGGAACTCCAATCTTATAATTCGATGAGTGTCTTGTCCTCTAGTTAATTCGAAGATCTTAAAACCTTCCAAGAAATAGCGCCAACGCCTATAATTACAATATTTATACCACTTGGGTGCATTTCTCCCGACCTTTCAGTTCATCCAATAAAACCTACAAAATTTGTAACATTACATTACATAAAATAAAAAAAGGGAGAAAGAGAAGTAAAGATAGGAAAATATGAAGGTGAAGAATGAAATCATAACTTTGTAGAATCCCTATATATATAGTTATATTTCAGGGCCTTTGAACTCATTCTCACTAGCAAGGTCTGTGGACGGAAGTAACTAAACATTTCATTAACAAACGATTTATATCTTGGTACCCATGAATGAAGTATCTCAAAATTTATGTGTGTATACGATTAAAACCGGGCCTACCTGATTCTACTGTTTGATCGAGACTAGTGTTTTGCATTGGAGGATAGCTTCATAACTGAACAGACCAAGATACGAGGGTAAGATACCAAGTACGGAATCGAGGTACTTGTCAAGATCGAGGCTAGTAGCAATCAGAGCCAAACGAGATAGATATCGAGAATGATCGGAGATGGCACAATAACAGAAATGCGAGATATCCGTGATTGGTCGAAGATCATAGCGTGAATCTCGCAACGGATCAAATCAGAAACGGTTAATCGGCTAATCATGAGATTTTCTTCGGTAATTAGAGTTATACCATAAGTAGAATTCCTCTACTATATAAAGGGGAGTTTTAATCATTTGTAAAACACATCATTCACAGATATCAAAGCAATACAATTATCTCTTTCTCACTTACATTGTTGTTCATCAGCTTATTTGATTTTCTAACCGTTCTTGCACCAATCAGTTTGAGAGTACTTCGACTCGAGGGCTGAGTTTTGCTTGAACATTGGTTTGTTTCACTTATAATTCAATTCTGTCATTCATCTTTATATTAATCAATTGGTGTTGAGTGAAATCATATATCCTTAAAACCACAATATAAGTTTAATTGTTATCCAATTTTAAGGGTAAACAGTTTGGCGCCCACCGTGGAGCTAAGGATAATAGTGATTGCTTAATGTTGATTCTGATAACACACACTACTTTACGCTTGTTCTTGTAAGTGTTTTTGTTTTTAGGATAAAACATATCGAACTTACAAACAGCACCCACACATGGTGACAATGGCCTCGGAGTTCACGGGGAAAATGACAATATAGCCGCCCAGGGATCGAGGTGCCTCAGGCTGACCTCGAGGGAGTACCAATTGCAAATCCCATCGACGTCAGTTCACATGTCGCCCTAAATGAAAACTTGGGCACTGATCTCGAAGGTAGCGTACGTAGGAAAGGTCGATAAGGTGGTCGAGGTATGCAGGGCGGAGGAGATGGTGGAGTCAACCTCCAATTGATATTCGAAATGTTATAGGCTCAGCAAGCCGCTATAGAACAACTACAAAATCAACATCGAACGCCGAGTGGGGTCGAACCAAAGGTCGTCCACAGGACCGAGCCAGTGCCGGAAAGGTCGAACACCAATGAATCGGGGACAGAACCCACCGTTATGAAGATGCTCGAGGAGCTCACTAGACGAATTGAATCGGGAGAAAAGAAAATCGAGGCAAATGATAATGAAGTGGAGACATACAACTCCCGGGTTGACCAAATACCGGAGGAACCACCGATTTTAAAAGGTATGGATGTCGACAGAGAACGTCGGTCTAACAGAGACCGATATCAGCCATACAACGCAGGTCATAGAAGCAGCGGCCCATGATGTAATCCCTTTCGAAATGATCGAAGGAATGATTGAGGATAGAGCTCTCGAGGGCTCATGAGAAAAAGTGATTTCGATAAACATGTCGATCCCACAGAGGCACCTCGATTATCGGAGTACAACTTCAGCATCAGCAAATCAAGTATTTTGTCGGCCATTGGGAGAATCAAAGATACTATATGGCCCAGACCCCTACAAACTGATCCATCCCAAAGAAATTCCAATCAAATATGCAAGTACCATGGTACACATGGTCACATAACCGAAGACTGCAGACAGCTAAGGGAGCAGGTATCCAGTCTATTCAACGAGGGTCACCTTCGAGAGTTCTTGAGCGATCGAGATAAAAACCATTTCAGAGACAGAGACGCAAACAGGAAAAATGAGCAGGAAAAACCACAACACGTGATTCACATGATCGTTGGTAGGGTCGATATTCCACAAGGGTCGGTGTTCAAACGCACTAAAGTATCAATCACCAGGGAAAAACCAACTCGAGACTATGTCCAGAAGGCATTTTATCATTCAATGATGATCAAACAGAAGGGATCTCACAACCCCACAACGACGCTTTTGTAATTTCTATCCTTATGAATAAAATACAAGTTAAACGTAGTTAATTGATCCAGGGAGCTCGACCAATATCATTCGATCGAGGGTCGTCGAGCAGCTCGACGTACATGATCAAATCGTACCTTCATCTCTGGTTCTCAATGGTTTCAACATGGCAAGAAAAATGACTAAAGGCGAAATCATTTTACCGATAAACGTAGCTCGGACTATTCAGAAAACCAAGTTCCATGTAATCGAGGGCGATATGAGATACAACGTCCTGCTCAGAAGACCCTGGATTGGAAATATGAGGGCAGTCCCTTCAACCCTTCACCAAATACTAAAATTCCCGACGCCGGATGGAGTAAATACGGTATATGGGGAACAAGATGTTGCAAAAGAAATGTTCGCGATCGATGAGGTGATACATGTAACGGCGCTTCCATCAACAAAGGTATCGGAGACCAAAGGAAAACAGGAAGCTAAATAACAACCACAACCACCAGCCTCGACTCAGTCAGAGAAACAAGGAACATACGAGGATGACAACTACTGGATCCCTCGATCCTTCATAATCCCCGATGATTCCGACACCACCAAATCAACAGTCGAAGAGCTAGAACAAGTCATACTGATCGGGTACCTGCCTGAGCGAAAGGTATACCTGAGCACGGGGCTAACCCCCGAGCTCAGGGAAAAACTTATTAAATTTCTTATCGATAATATGGATTGTTTTGCTTAGTCACTTAGATATGATAGGGATCCCACCGGAGATCACAACACATCGATTGAGCCTGGACCCGAAGTTCAGACCGGTAAAGCAAAAGAGAAGGCCCTAGTCCAAGGTAAAATATGCATTCATCAAGGACGAGGTAACCAAACTTCTCAAAATAGGATCCATTCGGGAAGTAAAGTATTTCGAATGGTTAGAAAACATAGTCGTAGTCCCTAAAAAGGGGAACAAACTTAGAATGTGCGTAGACTATAAAGATTTAAACAAAGCATATCCCAAAGAATCTTTTCCTCTGTCGAATATCGATCACATGATCGATGCCACGGCCGGCCACGAGATACTTGGCTTTCTCGACGCCTACTCCATGTACAATCAAAAATTCAAATGAACCCGGAGGATCAGGAAAAGACTTCGTTCGTCACTAAGTATGGTATTATAATGTAATGCCGTGTGGGCTGAAGAATGCTGGTGCTACTTGCCAATACCTAGTGAACCTAATGTTCGAAGAACACATAGGTAAATAAATGGAAGTCTATATTGATGATATGCTAGTTAAGTCCCTACGCGCAACGGACCATTTAACACATTTGCAGGAAACCTTCAACATATTGAGAAAATATAACATGAAGCTCAATCCGGAGAAATGTGCATTCAGGGTCGGTTCGAGCAAGTTCCTCGGCTTTATGGTGTCAAATCGAGGGATCGAGATCAATCCCGATAAAATCAAGGCAATAACAACATCACAGTCGAGAACAACGTTAAGGCCGTACAAAGATTAACAGGCGGATAGCCGCCCTAGGCCGATGCATCTCGAGGTCTTCAGATAGAAGTCATAAGTTCTTCTCACTACTCAAGAAGATTAACAATTTTTCTTGGATTCTGGAATGCCAACGAGCATTGGAAGATAAAGTGATACCTCTCGAGCCCACCACTGCTCCATACTCTGAAAGCGGATGAACAACTATACTTATACTTGGCAGTCTCGGAAGCCGCGGTAAGTGGGTTCTAGTTCGAGAGGAGCAAGGTACGCAGTTTGCTGTTTACTATGTTAGTCTAACTTTAGGTGAGGCCGAAACTCGGTACCCACACTTAGAAAAATTAGCGCTTGTTGTAATAAACGCCTCTAGGATATTAAAACCATACTTTCAATGTCACCCGATTTGTGTGGTGACCACTTATCTTCTTCGCAATGTTTTGCATAAGCCCGAACTCTCTGGCCGATTGGCCAAATGGCTCGTCAAAATCAGTGGGTATGATATCGAGTATCAACCCCGAACAAACATCAAGTCTCAAATCTTAGCAGACTTCGTGGCTGACTTTACACCAACCATCATACCTGAAGTCGAGAATGAACTTTTATTAAAAACGGGTACATCATCGGGGGTATGGGCCCTTTTCACAGATGGTGCTTCGAACGTGAAGGGGTCCATGATAGGCATCATTTTTAATCCTCCCACGGACAATACAATTAGACAATCTATCAAAACTTCTAAGTTGACTAACAATGAGGCCGAGTATGAGGCCATGATTGCAGGTCTCGAGCTAGCTAAAAGTTTGGGAGCAGAGGTCATCGAGGCCAAATGCGACTCTCTACTTGTGATAAACCAAGTCAACAAAACCTTTGAGGTTCGAGAAGATCGAATGTAGAGGTAATTGGACAAACTACAGGTAATACTACATCGGTTTAAAGAATTGACCCTACAACATGTACCTCGAGAACAAAACAGTGAGGCCGATGCCCTTGAAAATTTGGGGTCATCGGTCGAAGACGATGAAATTAGATCGGGGAAAGTTGTACAACTTTCAAAATTAGTGATCGAAGAAGGCCACGCTGAAATAAATTCCACGAGCCTAACCTGGGATTGGAGGAATAAGTATATCGAGTATCTAAAAAATGGGAAACTTCCATCGGATCCTAAGGAATCGAGAACTCTACGCACGAAGGCTGCACAATTCACATTGGCTGAAGATGGAACGCTATATAGAAGGATGTTCGATGGACCGTTGGCAATATGTTTGGGTCCCGAGGACACCGAATACGTCCTACGAGAAATTGACGAGGGCACTTGTGAAAATCATTCTGGTGCCGAATCATTGGTTCACAAAGTCATCAGAGTAGGATATTATTGGGGTTACTATGGAAAAGAATACTAAGGAATTCATTCGAAAATGCGACAAGTGCCAAAGATATGCGCCGATGATCCACCAACCCGGAGAACAACTCCATTCAGTCCTATCCCCATGGCCGTTCATAAAATGGAGGATGAATATCGTCGGCCCTCTACCATAGTACTAGGTAAATCTAAATTCATTTTATTTATGACTGACTATTTTTCTAAATGGGTTGAAGCGCAGGCCTTCGAGAAAGTCAGAGAAAAAAAAGTTATAGACTTTATTTGGGACCATATTATATGCCGGTTCGGGATGCCTGCCGAGATCGTATTCCTCAATCGAAAGCAATTCATCGACAGAAAAGTAACAAAATTTCTCGGAGACCACAAAATAAAAAGGATCTTGTCGACGCCATATCATCCTAGCGGGAATGGTCAGGCCAAATCGACGAACAAGACCATCATTCAAAATTTAAAGAAAAGGTTGAATGACGCTAGGGGAAAATGGAGAGAAATATTTCCTGAGTTCTTTGGGCATATCGAACAACGTCGAAATCCAGTACGGGGGCAACACCATTCTCTTTAGTTTATGATGACAAATCTCTGATCCCGGTCAAAGTCGGGGAACCTAGCGTCAGGTTTTGGATATACGACGAAAGAATCAAATCACGAGGCTATGACTACAAGCCTTGAATAGCTAGATGAAAAATAGGAAGTTGCCCTCGTTCGAATGGCCGCACAGAAGCAGCGCATTGAAAGGTACTACAACCGAAGAGCCAATCTTTGACACTTTAAAATCGAGGACTTAGTTCTGAGAAAAGTCACCCTTAATCCTCGAGACCCAAAAGAAGGAAAACTTGGCCCAAATTGGGAATGAGCGTATCAAGTCCTCGATATCATCGGAAAGGGATCCTACAAACTTGGCACGATGAAAGGCAAACAATTGCCAAATAATTGGAACATATCACTCCTCAAATGATACTATTGTTAAGGTATGACCTTCCCTATTTTCATTTATATTTTATACTAACTTGTTGCAGGTGTTCGATCAAAGACATCAAAGTCATATCCAAACATGAAGTCCTTAGGTCTGAAATCACGCACTGCACTCTTTTTCTCTTCGACCAGTTTTTATCCAAATAGATTTTTCCGGCAAGGTTTTTAATAATGCAACCATTGTTCGTGCTAACTTAGAGTAATTCAACAATATCCAAGACTTCTTTACAGTCAACCTTGAATACTGGGGGGCATCACCCTCGGATGATTTTAAGGAAAATACTTCGCGCCAACAGGGTCTCGATAGGTAAATTTTGTAAAGGGCCAAACGGTCGAATGAACCGTGTCTATGTAGATTACTCGAGCCCTAGTGGCAAGACATATATGTATGTATGATCTATTGAATGGCGTATTTTCCTTACTAGATGCTCCATGCCTTAGAGAAATTTCTACTTTACAATTTCGTACTTATGATCTATTGTATAAACTGGCTCAAGGGTCGATCGCAACTAAAGTTCGAACAATTGACCCCGTACTCGAGGACTGCCGCACAAAAATCGACATGATGGAATTATCAAACCTCAAGATCATAAGACCTTAAAAAGGAATCCTTGATTTTGTAGGCCAAGTCCACCCTACTCGGAGACTGACACTTCGAATAAGTTCGAAGTATAATCGGTAAATAAGACCAAAAAGGGCAAATCCCAAGGCTACGGGCAAGCTAACACGGTTCAGAGACGTTCGAATTCCGTAATGAAAACAGGCCTTTGAATACTTTTATAATCCGGCTTAAAAGGCTACCCTTGGAAAAATAACAAAAGGGTTTCGACAACGTTAGCTCTCAAAAAACCCTAAGGGGTATCAAATTATTCGGACCCTCGAAAAGTCTTGTACTAAACAAAATTGTGCTAAGGCACAAAAAAGCAAAGGGTCTCGATAAAACTAAATCCTGAAAAACCTAACGGGTACAGACTTATTTCATGCTAAGGCATGACAAAGTTTTATATGATTAACTCGTTAAGCCGAAAAGGGAAAAAAACCACTCTTTTGAGGCCATATCGGCCCAATCAAGAGCCTAGGGCCGTCATATTTTTGAGTTTGAGAGTTCATCTTCGCTCAACTAAAACCTAGGGGTCTTCCTACTTTGAGTTCGAGCAAGGACTCACTCGACTACAAAAACTATATTATTCTGACTTCGATCAAGTTGCCTAAGTTTCAAATTTACGAACAAAATTTTCACAAAGGACTCCACCTTCTTTCCACCCCAAGGACTGGGCTAGAACAACCTCTTTTTCCGCAGCAAAATGGTCCATGCCTTCTTTCCACCCCAAGGACTCCACCTTCATCTGATCGACCTCCTCACGAAACTGCTCGATCCTCTTGATCTTTTACTATAGTTGTGATACTAAAATGTTAGCTTCCATCCCCGAATCAAGCTCATGGGCTTCTAAGAGTATCATTACTTGCTCGATCATATCGGTCTGCTCCTTGTGAGCTTTAGCCAATTCGGCTTGGAGATCTTGATCTCCTCATCTTTTTGCCCGCAGAGAAGCTTGAGGGAATTCTTCTCCTCCGAAAGCCTTTGGAGGTCGGCCTCACATTGGCTCAGTTCAACCCAAGACTTGGAAAAATCCTGTGAGGAAAAGGAAGGGAGTTAGATAGAAGATGGAGGAATACATCATCAACAAATGAATTAAGACTTACCTGATTCAGGATTCGTTGAGCCTCTTTGATAGAATTTGAGGTCCACCAAACTATATAGAGACCAGGTTTTCTATTAGTTTCTACAGATTATACACACACAACAGAATGTAAATAACACTAAGAACTTTTACATGAAAAATTCTAGGCTCAATGGGATTTAAAACCACGACCTACACTTGTAGGATTTCAACTTCACTATGAGCTACTTTTAGATTACAAACTATGTAACCTGTGAATTAACTACTTAATCCCTCACTAACTTGTAACACTACTATTACAAACCACTTTGTAATACACCTATTACAAAGACTTCAACACATGACTAACTCTAGCCACGACACAAACACTGAAGTTTATGATTTACAAGAGTTCCCTAATCAATGCTAGACAAGCTAAATGGGAATTACAATGAAGAACTATTACAAAGTTACAACTCTACTAAGGACATACAAATACTTGATATGGGAACTGGTCCATAGCAGTGGTGTACTTTGTTCTTGATGCACTGGATAATTGTTGTTCTTGATAATCAATCACTTGGAGTGCTTGAGTGAATTCTCTAGTGTTCAAGTGATGTTTTGTTATGGGATTAATATTAATATAACATTGATGACATCACTTGAATGATGTAAGCACTTAATGGTACAAGTTCCTTCCCAATGGAAATGACTGATGCACTGTGTTGTATTGTTTGCTTGTGTAGTGCAGTTAGTCACTTTCCAGCTATGGAGAGTTGACTTCGTACAGTCACCAGGGGAACCCAAGATCATCTGTTCCTTGTGTTAATTCTTTAGCTTCTGAAGTTCTGACAACTCTCTCTAGCTTGAGTCAGGTTTTTTTCATGCGCTTGAGAGTGTGTACCAAAAGTGAATCAGGTTCCTTATCTGGTTCTCGACAATAAGTTTGTTAGATCATCAAAACATAAAGCAAATGTACTTATAACCTATCAACTTCCCCCTTTTTGATGATGACAAACTTAAAATTGATAATCCTGCAAAGAGCCTCAAAAACCAGATAATACACAGGAACCTCAAAGAGTTCCCGTTGAATTTGTACTTCCCCCTTAATCAGTGCACTGCTTCTTAATTCTCAATTTTTCTTCCCTCTTTTGGCATCATTAAAAACACAAACAAGATAAAAGTGTAAAGAAGTCTGACGTAGTTAACTCATGCCACTTGTGTGCACACAAACATGATAGAAAATAGAGACAAAAGCATCAACATTAGAAGCAAAAAGGGAAAGACTTGCATTGAACATTTTTGGATTGTTATAATGGGAGCAACATAATTGTTTTCTGTCCACAATTAAAAAAAACAAAACAAGTACCACAAACATCATCAAAACAACTTAAAAGAGAGAGACACTAAAAACTGGTCATTGAGGGGACATTCTTAGGGGACACTAGAGAAAGAGAGCTTGGAAGAGGTGGCAAGAGTTTTGAGAACAAGATCCATCAGTGCATTTGTGGACATTTGCTCATTGATCAATTTCTCCTTTAGGTCCTCAACTTGTTGCCTGAGCTCAGCATTTTCTTTGGTCAGTTGGGCAACCTCTGTGTTTGAAGAACTGGTGTACCTGGTGCCTGACTAAGCTGAGTCTCCAAAATAGCATTCCTATCCTTCAAATTTCTTATCTCCTCGACAGCGCTATTCTGGGCATTAATGAGCTGGGAGATAGTTGAGGTATTGCCGACTCCTCCAACCTTGTCGATGCATTTACACTCTTCCAGTGTAGTCTTTGAGAAGGTCTGCTTCTTGGTCCCCACTTTTTCCTGTCCCAAAGGCATCTTAAAGAACTTAAACACCCTCGTAAGAAGGAATCCATAAGGAAGACCATGGTTGCCATCTTTGAAGTCTGCCACCTTTTGCATATGTTCAATCATGATACCAGGCAGATTGATAGTTGTGAAGCTATCCAAGGCTTCCATCAGAACTATATCAACCTTTGAAGTGATAGATCTCCTCTCAGCACGGGGAAGCATGACTTTGTTGACCAACTCAAAAAGCAACTGGAAAACTGGAAGAAGTGCTTTTTTGTGCACCCGTTCCCCTTGCTGCACTGCTCTTTGTTTGACAATGGAATTCCAGAAGTTTGAACTCCAGGCACCATGGACGAATGACAATTCCTCAGCAGGAACCTTAAGAATCTCTCTCAACACAGCAAAATCCATTACGATGTCCATACCATTCACCAAGGCACAAATGTGATAAGTTTCAATTATGAAGAGGTCGGCGTAGAAACTTTGTACCTCTTCCTCATACACTTTTGGCACATCCACATTGAAAAAATGTGCCCACTGCTGACACTTACATATTTCAACCAATTATCACATACCAGCCATCTCCAAAATCTCATGGGAAAATGTGTGGCCCCGCAACACTTTTTGGTATCTCAACTTCTCCTTTCCAGAATTTCCACCAATTTTTATCTTTTTGGAGGAACTGGTTTCCTCATCATCAACCAACTTTCTTTTCACTAAACTGCCACTGGACTGCCTTTTCAACAGACTTCACATGGGTATTCTCATCAGACACTTCCATTTCTTCATCCTCCAACATGTCACTAACTTTCATTATTTTTTCACTGGAAATCTTCACCAACTTTTCACTAGGGGTAGCATCAATATTCTTAGAAGGACTATCAACACTTGGAGAAGTGTGCTTTTTAGATTGAGAGAGAGAGAGTGCTTCTGCCTCAAGGGCCTCCGAGTTAAGGAACTGGGTTCCTCTTCAGCTTCCTCATCAACTGCAACTACAGGAACATCCTTATCTACTGCAACCTTTCCATACTTGACTAACCTCTTCTTCCTTTGACTCTTCTTGCTTTTCTTTAGGGCAGACTCTAGAGACTCCTTTTTTGAAACCGTGTAGTGGGTCGCTTGGGAGGTGGATCTAGAGTTGCCACAGGCTTCCTTACCCTGATAAAGCTACTGATCACCATATCATCTAAGTCCTCTTCATCTCCGGTACTACCATATTTAGAGGCTCAACATAAAAGTGAGGAGAAGGATCAGGGTCAACACTGACCTAGGGTGATGATTTTTGACCTGGATCCTCAGGAGAGGGATCAGGTCCATCATGTGGAGCCCCAGTAGTATCTTCTTATGCCAAATTTTCAAAAGGCACGAGTGATCCTTTCCCTATTGTGGGTTGAGTCTCTTCCCCCTAAGACTCAGGCTTCCCTGAGCCTTCTTCTGCAACCACCCTCTCAGCAACAATCGATAACATATTCTCTATTGCCTCCCTCTCGTGAGGTTCCATGGAGATAGAAACAGAGGAGGAAGAGATACCCGTGGAGTCGTAACCTGTTGCAGTTGCCTCAAATTTTTCTAGACTGATCGTTAGGGTGTCACTCGAAGGTACTTCTATCACAGAAGATGACTTTTCCTGATTTTCCTCTAGAACCAAACCACCCTAATTTTCCAGTTCACTCTGCTTTTCCAATGAAGTTGGAGAAGGACTGACATTCTCTGGCTTGTTCGACTCTTCGCGACTTGGATGAGGACCAGAATCTGAGTGGTAAAGAGAGGAGTGGAGGGAGGAGGTGACTCTGGTCTAGGGTTAGGACTAGAGATGGTGGTGGGAGAGGAATCGACTGTCAGAGTCTTGATAGGTGAAGACTAAATAGGGTTACCATCAGGTGTGTTAGGGGTTGTTTGAGTTTCAGACATTGCTAGGGTTTACTGAAAAGGCTTTTGAAAGTTGGGAAGAGAGAAGACAAGAAGAAGTTTGAAATTTGGAAGTGAAAGATGATGGTGAGAGAAGTATTTATGAGAAAGAGAGGGACCGGTTCTGAAACGGCGACAAGTATATAGGGAGATGGGCCGTTCAGAGGCAGGTGAAACGATTTGAATGAAAAGATATGACATAAAGAAATTGAAAAGCTGATGATTTAGCATTGTTTTTGTTCATTTTAAATTGAGTATGAGAGAACAAGAGAATACTAACCTGTGTTATGAGAACTAGGTTCCCTAACAAGTCTTGCAAGTGAGCTTAACCCCTTTTTACCGTTTATGCACTGCCTCAGCTGCTTCTGTAATCATTATGCGTGTCTACCTGTAACGGTATAGAGGTGAGTTAGACTTGGCCAGAAAACACTTAGCTAGTTTTACCTATATGTGACTTTTATAGCCATAAGTTGGGAACCAAGTCCTTAGTTAGGCTTGATCAACCCCAGTGCCAGGCGGTTTCTATCAAAATTCTCTCTGCTAAGGGCTTTGGTAAATATATCTGCAATTTGATCTTCAGTGCTGCAAAACTTCATACAAATACGCCCCTTTCAACGTTGTCTCTGAGGAAGTGATGCCGCACATCAATGTGCTTGGTCCTCTTGTGTTGAACTGGATTTTTGGCCATGTTGAATGCACTTGTATTGTCACACAAGAGAGGTACGCAATCAGTGTACACTCCAAATTTTTCCAACTATTGTTTGATCCACAATAGTTGAGCACAACAGGAAGCAGCTACAACATATTCTGTTTCAGCTGTTGAGAGTGTCATTGAATTTTTCTTCCCTGTTCATAAGGCAGGAACCTAGAAAGTGTGTCATTCCAGAAGTGCTTTTCCTGTCCACTAGATAACCTGCATAATCAGCATCGGCATACCCAATAAGATTAAAGTCACCTGAAGGGTAGTAGAGAACCATTAGTGTCCCTTTAAGATATCTCAAAATTCTTTTAGCATCCTTCAGATGAGATTCTTTTGGATTTGACTGGAACCTTGCACATAGGCCCGCACTGAATAAAATATATGGTCTGCTTGTAGTAATATACATGAGTGATCCAATGATGCCTCTATAAATGGTTTGATTGACATGAGAACCAGGTTCATCCATATCTTGACGTGTAGCACTAGCTATGGGAGTGTCGATCACTTTTGATGCTTCTCTGTCAAATATTTTCAGAAGCTCCTTGATGTACTTTTGTTGGCTTATAAATGTCCCCTTTGTGGACTGCTTCACTTAGTCCCAAGAAGAAATTCAACTTCCCCATCATGCTCATCTAAAACTCACTTCCTGTGAGTTTTGCAAATTCTTCACACAGAGGATCAGTTGTTGCCCCAAAAATAATGTCATCAACATATACCTGAACAATGAGCAGGTTCCTCCCTCATTTCTTCATAAAAAAGGGTATTGTCAATTTTTCCTCTTGCAAAGACATTTCTAAAAGAAACTTTGACAACCTTTCATACCACGCTCGAGGAGCCTGCTTCAATCCATACAATGCCTTGTCCAACTTGAACACATGTTCAGGATGCTCATGACACTCAAATCCTGGTGGTTTCTTGACATAAACTTCTTCCTTGAGGAAACCATCCAGGAATGCACTTTTGACATCCATTTAGAACAGTGTGAGTTCCATATGAAGTGCAAAGGAAATGAGAATTTTGATAGCCTCTATTCGAGCAAACTGAGCAAATGTCTCGTCATAATCAATTCCTTCTTCCTGATTGTAGCCTTGAACTACAAACCTTGCCTTGTTTCTTGTTGTATTCCCAAACTCATCAAGTTTGTTCCCGAATACCCACCTGGTCCCTATAATGGTACAGTCTACAGGTCTAGGAACCGGGTTCCATACTTTGTTTCTCTCAAATTGATGCAGCTCCTCCTGCATAGCCGTGATCCAGTCTGCATCTTTCAGAGCTCCTTGATATGTTTTTGGTTCTTTTTGGGAGAGAAAGGCTGAAAAGGCAAGTGAATTTTTGGCTTTTGATCTGGTTTGAACTCCTGAATCAAGAGGGGTAATTATGTTGTCAAGAGGATGTGAAATTTTGTGCTTCCAGTTTCGCACTTGAATTTCATTGGTAGAGGAACTGGGTATGCTAGACTGAATTTCTTGGATTCTCCTTTCTTCAGCAAGTGGAGTACCTTGAACTGCATCAATAACTCTATTTTCAGCTTCAATTGTTGTGATTGTGGAACCAGGTTCTTCTCCGATGGATTGAGAGGTAGTTGCATTGTCTTCACTGAACTCCTTGACATGGATCATCATGTCAACCTTCCCATTTACCATGTCAATAACTTCACTTGGAACAAATAAGGGTTCTCCATCTTGATCATCGTTTTTGTTCTTTTCACAAGAGAGATGAGACTCATAAAAGATCACATGAACACTCTCCTCAACACTGGATTCGTTTGTTGTATACCTTGTAAGCTTTACTTTGAGATGAGTAGCCCAAGAAGGTTCCTTCATCAGTCTTGGCGTCAAATTTTTCGAGCTGATTCTTTTCATTGTTGAGAACATAACATTTACAGCCAAAAGTCATCGAATGAGTCAGCTTGGGCTTCCTTCCATTCAGCGACTCGTAAGGTGTTTTGTTCAAAAGGGACCTGATCACGCACCTGTTCGCCAAGTAGCAAGCAGTGTTGATAGCTTCTGCCCAGAAATTCTTTGGAATCCCACTATCAATCAACATTGTCCGTGTCATATCTTCAAGAGCCATATTCTTCCTTTCCACAACTCCATTTTGTTGTGGCGTTCTTGGGGATGAGAAGTTGTGCGTGATGACATTTTCAGTGTAGAATTCATCAAATCTTGCATTATCAAATTTAGTCCCATGATCTGATCTAATGCATGCCATATTTAATCCTATATTTACTTGAGTCTTCTTCACAAAAGCCACAAATACTTGAAATATTTCATCCTTGGTTCTAAGGAACAGAGTCCAAGTGAATTTGGAGTAATCATCAACTATCACAAAGATGTATCTTTTTCCTCCTCTGCTTGGCACCTTCATTGGTCCACATAGACCCATATGAAGAAGATCAAGTGGCTTTGAGGTGTTGACATCCTTTTTGGGTTTGAATAAATATTTAACATGCTTTCCTCTTGCGCGGGCATCACACACTTTGTGCTCTTTAAAACTTGACTTGGGCAAACCATGAACCAGGTCCTTCTGGACGAGCTTGTTTGGTAGAGAGAAGCTTGCATTCCCCAGCCTTCTGTGCCACAGTTCAGCATCATCATCAACTGCTCTCAAACAACTCGAATCACCGCTTTGCAGAGACTCAAAATCAGCAACATAAATATTTTTGTATCATTTAGCCACAAGCACTAGTTCACCAGTCACAAGGTTGGCGACTGTGCATATCTTAGACAAGAATTTCACCTTGTTTCCTTTGTCACATATTTGGGAGACACTCAAGAGACTGTACTTGAGGCCATTGACATAGTACACGTTCTCAATTGATTCAATGGGTGACTTCCCAATTCTTCCAACTCCCAGAATGTATCCCTTTTTCTCATTTCCAAAGGATACACTCCCTCCTTGCAGGACTTTCAGTGAAAGAAAATCAATTGTATTTCCAGTCATGTGTTTTGAGCAGCCGCTATCCATGTACCACTGTTGGCTGCTCCCTTTCACTGCTCCCTGCACAAGAAAATCAAGGGTTAGATTTAGGAACCCAAACAAGTTTGGGTCCCTTATAGTGAGGAAAGGGATGAATGAGTTCTCTTTTAGTCCAAGCAGGCAAAAAGAGTTTTCTGTGGGAAGGACCAGGTCCTCTAGCAGTAGTTACTTTCTCAACAAAGATTTTATTTTTCTGATGAGAATGAACCCTAGCATTGCAGTTTTCCTTGAGATGTCCATTGTTACCACAGTGGGTACACAAATAATTGTCGGGTACAATAACATACTTGCTATGTGGGTTGCAGGGAGTCTTCTCCCTTTGAAACCCAATTCCCTGCTTGTTTCCCCCATTATTAACATACATGGCAGTAATGGCATCAGAGGACCAAGTCCACTTAAGAGATTTTTCAAGATCACTCTTCGCTCTTCCTAATTCTGCCTGAAACTGTCTGTTTTTCTCAAGTTCAGCACACAGACTAGTATTTACCAAATTCAACTCATTTTCAAGCTTAATGTGTGCCTCACTTGCAACTTCTTTTCCTTTTTCAGAACTTCCAGGCCTACTTTCCATTTTAAGTTCCTCTATTGTTTCCTTCAAGTCTACTACCACCACTAACAGGTCATCTCTTTCTTGTTCAATAATAGCAACTTTCTCAATTAAGGCTTCCTTTTCTTTACTAACACACTCAATGGTTTCTTTTAAGTCAACTACTACCACCATTAGATCATCTCTTTCGTGTTCTATGCTAGTGATTTTCTCAACTAAGACATCCTTTTCATTTTTCAGATTATCTATTGTTTCTTTCAAATCAACTACAACAACTACTAGGTCATCTCTAGTTTGTTCAGCATATCCTAATTCCATAGTTAGAGAATCCTTATCATTTATAAGACTATGGTAAGCATCACTTAATACATTTTCTAATGACATGAGTTTTTTAGGAGAGTAGGATTTCAGATTTCTCTGAACATCCAGAAAATTTACCTCATCATTGTCGTCATCTTCATCGTCATCTGATTGAGCCATCAACGCAAAGATTGAGTCATACTCAGTTGTTTCACTTTCCACTACCATCATTGAACTATCAACACCATCATTTTCTTCTTCAGACTCACTGGAGGAGTCTTCCCATGCTGCAAGATCTTGCTTCACAACATTGTCAGCGACATTCTTTCTCTTGAAGCATTTATTAGGAACCGGCTTCCTCTTGGATGCTTTGTCCGAGTGTTATTGAAATGATCTTACTTTTGGAGAGGGTAGTCCTTGATAAAGTGTCCTGACTTCCCACATTTATGACAGAGGTCATAATTCTTTGGCTTGCTAGAACTGCCCCTTTTTGGGATACCTCAAATCCTGCGAACCATTTTCTGAAATCTTCTTGTCAGGTATGCCATATCACTGCCTTCACCACTTGAATCATTGCTTTCTGTCTTAAGAACCATGTTCTTTTCTATTTTTGGTTCTCTTGTTTCACTGTCTCTCTTCTTATTCATCTCATAAGTCTTCAAATTTCCAACAAGTTCATATATGGTCAGTGTCTGCAAATCCTTTGCCTCAGTGATGGCGTTTACTTTACTTCCCCAAGAGCTGAGCAGCACACTAAGAATTTTTCTTACGAGCTTGTTTCAAGGAATAATTTCACCAAGAGAGTGCAACTCATTGATGATGGAGGTGAATCTAGTGTGCATATCTTGGATGGATTCATTATCCTTCATCCTGAAGAGCTCATATTCAGTGGTGAGCATGTCGATTTTGGATTGCTTCACCTGAGTGGTTCCTTCGTGAGCTGTCTGCAAAGCTTCCCAAATTTCTTTTGTTGATTGACAAGAAGATATCCTGTTTTATTCATCAGGACCTATCCCACACACAAGAATTTTCTTTGCACGAAAGTTCTTCTCTATGGCCTTTCGATCAGCATCATTTAATTCCTTCCTTGTCATAGGAATGACTATAGATGGATCTCCAAGGTTCTTGGTAGGAACAAAGGGTCCATCACATGTAACATCCCATAGCTCAGAATCTTCTGCCATGATGAAGTCGTCCATCCTAGTCTTCCACTACCCATAGTACTGACCATCGAACCTAGGTGGCCAGTAAGTGGACTGACCTTCTTCAAAGTTTGGTGGAGCAGCCATGAGGATCCTTTCTAGGTGTTAGCCTGATAGAAAGAACCTGCTCTAGTACCTATTGATAGAATTTGAGGGTCCACCAAACTATATAGAGACCAGGTTCTCTATTAGCCTCTACGAATTGTACACACACAACAGAATGTAAATAACAATAAGAATTTGTGTAAATAACACCAAAAACTTTTACGTGGAAAATTCCCGGCTCAATAGGATTTAAAATCACGACCTACACTTGTAGGATTTCAACTTCACTATGAGCAACTTTTAGATTAAAAACTATGTAACCTAGGAATTAACTATTTAATCCCTCACTAACTTGTAACACTCCTATCACAATCCACTTTGTAATACACCGATTACAAAGACTTCAACACATGACTAACTCTAGCCATGACATAAACACTGAAGTTTATGATTTACAAGAGTTTCCTAATCAATGCTTCTAAACAAGCTAAATAGGAATTACAATGAAGAACTATTACAAAGTTACAACTCTACTAAGGACATATAAAGACTTGATATGTGAACTGGTCCGTAGCAGCGGTGTACTTTGTTCTTGATGCACTGGAGAATTGTTGTTCTTGATAATCAATCACTTATTGAGTGAATTCTCTAGTGTTCAAACGATGTTTTGTTGTGGGGTTAATATTAATATAACATTGATGACATCAATTGAATGATGTAAGCACTTAATGGTACAAGGTCCTTCCCAATGGAAATGACTGTTGCACTGTGTTGTACTGTTTGCTTGTGTAGTGCAGTCAGTCACTTTCCAGCTGTGGAGAGTTGACTTCGTACAGTCACCAGGGTAAACCAAGATCATTTGTTTCCTGTGTTGATTCTTTAGCTTCTGAAGTTCTATATGAAGTTCTGACAACTCTCTCCAGATTGTGTCAGGTTGTTTTCATGCACTTGGGAGTGTGTACCAAAAGTGAATCAGGTTCCTTATCTGGTTCTCGAAAATAAGTTTGTTAGATCATCAAAAGATAAAGCAACAATAGTTATAACCTATCACTCTTCAAAGAGGCTGGATGCGTCATTCAGGTCAGAAGCATCTTCGACCCCGACAAAGCAATCTCGGAAGGGATCCTACCCTCCGGAGACTCCACCTACCTCGGGGGTCCTGATAAATATGGATTTTAGCCTATTATTTTCTCTATTTAACTTGTGTTTTGGCCAAAAATGCGTGAAGGTATTCCCGAAAACTAACGCAATATGCTTGCTTGCAGGGATTGTTCAAAATAAGGGAAAGGAGACATAACCAACTCATAAAGGAGTCAAAACTTGAACAAAAACCAAGACTAGGCCAAGAGGTGTGTAACGCGAACCGCGACAGAAAAGTGCGGTCGCGAAATTATCAACGCAGTTGCGAACATAATTTCGAGGTCCGAAAATGAAGAATTAGAGAGAGGGTTTTTTGGGCTAAAACATGAACGTGGACCGCGTCAGAAAAGTGCGACCGCGATCGAATTTTTGCGGACCGCGGTTGTTGAGGTTCAAAGAGTTCACATTTCAAGCTAAAACAAGAAGCGCGGTCCGCGTCAAAATTACGCGGCCGTGAAAATCTTTTACCCAATCGCGATGGAAAGTATGCAGTCCGCGAATCTATGCTCAACCCAGATCCAGAAGTGAAACACACGGACCACAATCAGAATTACGCGGCCGTGAAACCTTCGCAGGGATATTTTTTGTCCGAAAATTTCAGTTTAGTATAAATACTACTTTTCTCAGTTTTAGGTTATGTTGTGTATTTGGTGAGCACGTGACGGTTGGAACTTCTCTTTTGGATAATTTTGTATTAGATTCACCTTACAACATTAGATTCTCATCTTTTAATCTAGTATTATGAATTTTATCTTCTTTTCATCTTTGATTTATGCTATTTCTATGAGTAGCTAGACCCATATATAGGGTTGTGACCCAACCCTAGTGTGGGTATTTAATGGGTATTGAATTTTAGGGCTTGAATGTTTATGAGTTAGTGATATTTAGCCTAGTTCTTGCTAGAACTGAAGAATTAGTGTTTGCAAACACTGCTTCAAGCCTTTATGACTTAGTCTCTTCTTGAGAAAGAGGGACTAAGTCTAAGAAAACTAGGCTAACAACAAATCGGGTTGAACTCAAGAAATTGATAGCCCTAATTAAAGGGTTAAACCTAGAGATAGTAATACCTGACTTGAGCTAGTATCACTTGAATTGCATGAATACCCACTTGGACTTGAGAAATCCAAATTGGGAAAAATCACTCAAACTACCGAGAGGTATAGAGTGAGTACTTGGGTGTGATAGTATATTACGACCCCAACTAAATCAAGCTTGAAATAAAGCTACCCGTTAGATGCCCACCTAGGTAGAAGTCACTACCCTAGTCTTTTTAAACACTTGAAAACCAACAACAAAAATATTGTACTTATCTTTAATCTTTGCATACAATAGAATCGAATAAGAAGTAGAATCAACACCAACATGTGTGGAAGTGCAATTAGGAATAAAACACGTATCTAGACTTAGATAAATACCTAATTCCAAATGAATTAACTCCTTGTGAAAATCGATCCCGAACTTGTTGGGTGAAACTGCATCGACCATCCTCGCTACTTAATAGTAGGGCAGGCTTGGAACCGATCAATTTTTAGCGCCATTGCCGGAGAGTTAGACGGTCTTAGCTATATATCTGAGTATTTGTCTGTTTTGTTTTTCTTTCCTTCCGTTTTTCTAATTTTGTGTGTCAATTGCTTTTAGGTACCAAATGGCTCTTAACGAGGCCTTCAGACATATTCCTTAGGGGGGGAGATAGATGAAAATGACGTGGATGAGGTTAATCTAGAACCTCAAGTACAAAGAAGAGTCCACCCGCCTCATGACAACATTCCAAACCCTCCCCCACCTCCTCCAAGGGCTGCACACTGGGTGTTGCCCAATGAAGGCTACGCAAGTGCAATTGTCCCGCCCCAAATTCGGGCAGGCAATTTTCAAATAACCAATGTCATGCTTACTCTATTGGAACAGAGGGGTTTCTTCACCGAAGCTCCACGCCATAACACATATAAGCATCTCAAAGATTTTGTAGACACATGTTGGGGGAGCAAGCAGACGAATGTATCTGAGGACGCTTTGAGATTAAGGCTTTTCCCATTTTCACTTAGAGGGAAGGATTTGGATTGGCTTGAGAGGCTACCCAACCATTCCATCACCACTTGGGATGAGTTGGCTGAGAAGTTCATAGAAAATGTTTTCCCTCCCGAACATGTGGCAACATTGAGAGATGAGATCTTAGATTTTAAACAAGATCCAAATGAACAGTTACATGAAATTTGGGAACGGTATCGAACAACGGTAAAAGAATGCCCCAACAACAATATTTTCTGAAGCGATGATCCAGCAAATGTTTTATAGGGGTATCAACACAACTAAACAGTGTGTGGTGAATCAGCTCTCTGGGGGTAATTTCATGAAAATGACGTATGCTGATGCTTGTGACATATTAGATGAGATGGAAGACACCTCCTCAGCTTGCAAAGTAGAGCCAACATTCCTCAGGGTGACCCTAATGTTATCCACCTTCATAAGGAACTCCATGATCACGGACAAGCCATAGCAGAGTTGACAACTACTATGAATCAGTTGGCCAAGGCTCAGCTTCAGAAGGTTCAGGGGCCAAAGCAAGTAAATGCCATGGAAGGGGTAAACATGATGGTTAACAAGAGAAGACAACAAGGCCAACAAGTGCAAAAAAATCAAGATCAATTTGAGCAAAGTGGTAGACAATCAAGATGATTCTTATGAAGATCAAAGTGAAGAGGTTTTGTATGCCAATCAATAGCGAAGATCAAAGGGAAACAATCAAAATTGGGGCAACCAAGGCCAAGAAAATTGGAATAGTGGCAACAACAATAATCCGAACAATTGGGGGAACAACAATCAAAATTGGGGGAATCAAGGAAATAACCAAGGGAATTGGGGTGGCAAAAATAATAGTAATTGGGGAGGCAATGGAAACCAAGGGGGTTGGAACAACAATAATCAAGGAAACCAGGGGTCGAGATTTCAAAGGCCCCCGATGTATCAACAACACAACAACCCGCCTCTATATCCGTCACAAGGGAAAAATTCTCCAAACAATAAGATGGTACGGATAGAAAGTATGTTCAAGAAAATGATGGAAGAAACGCCGACTCCGATGTCCAAATAGCCTCCCACAACACTTCTATTCGCAACTTGGAAATCCAAATGGGTCAAATTTCTCAAGCGTTAAATACTCTCCCTAAGGGGGCACTACCAGGTGATATGGTAGTAAACCCGAAGGGTGGGAACAATACAGGCCATGCTATGGAGGTGACTACAAGAAGTGGTAGAGGTGGAGTTCCTAGTACCTCCAATCCAAGAAAGATTGCGAATGATGATGTGATTGTGCAAGAAGATGATGAGCCAAGTAATTATGAGAATTTGAATGATGAAGTGAGGATAGACATTGATGAAAATGTGGAGGAGACACAAGATGATGTGAACCTGTCTAGGGAACACGTGATGGACATACCAGATCCGGTAGTGCCCAAAGCCAAGGCTCCTTTGCCAAGGCCTCCTCCACCATATCCTCAAAGGCTCCCGAAGAAAAACAGTGAGAACCAATTCAAGAAATTCATTGATATGATGAAAAGTTTGTCCATAAATGTGCTTTTGGTTGAAGCTCTAGAGCAAATGCCGGGATATGCCAAGTTCATGAAGGACTTGGTAACAAAGAAGAGGTCAATTAACTGTGAGATGATAAAAATGAGACATCAAGTGAGTGTCATTGTGCATTTCATGTATCCAAAGCTAGAAGATCCCACTGCCTTTACAATTCCATGCACTATTGATAGTGCCGATTTTGCCAAAGCCTTGTGTGATTTGGGAGCGAGCATTAATTTGATGCCATATTCTGTGTTCAAACATTGGGGATTGGGAAAACAAGATCTACTTCCATGAGGTTGCAAATGGCGGACCAGACAATGAAGAGGCCATTGGGGATAATTGATTATGTGCTAGTTTGGGTCGACAAGTTCATTCTGCCCGCAGATTTTGTGATACTCGACTGTGAATTTGACTATGAGGTGCCAATCATATTGGGGAGACATTTCCTAGCTATAGGGAAGGCCTTAGTTGATGTGGAAGCTGGGGAGCTCACCTTCTGGGTGGGCGATGAAAAAGTTGTGTTCCACGTGTGCAAGTCAATCAGGCATCCTAATAGCAACAAAATGTGTTCCTTTGTGGATCTTGTGACTGAGGTGATTATTTATGACAAGAGTGCTATGATTAATGTGGAAGACCCTTTGGAAGATGTGTTATTAAACCATGATGAGGATGAGAAGGAAGGCTTGGTAGAATGTGCAAATGCTTTGTAAGGAATGGGATCCTACACATATGGACCCCGAAAACTTTCCTTGGACCTTGAGAACCGGAAGACTCCACCAACAAAGCCCTCAATCAAGGATCCACCTACATTGGAGTTGAAGCCCTTTCCTTCACATCCTCAGGTATGAGTTCTTAGGCCCTTGTTTCACATTACCTATTATTCTTTCCTCGTGCTTAACTAACATGCATGTAGATTCCACCCTTGCGGTGCTTCAAAGGAGGAAGAAGGAAATAGGATGGACATTGGCGGATATTCGGGGTATTAGCCTCGCCTTTTGCATGTAAAAAATCATATTGGAGGAAGATGCCAAACCTTCTGTGGAACATCAAAGGAGGTTGAATGAGTCCATGCAAGAGTTAGTCAAGAAAGAGATCATCAAGTGGCTAGATGCAGGGGTTGTGTACCCCATTTCTGATAGTTAATGGATTTCGCATGTACAATGTGTCCCAAAGAAAGGGGGAATGACTGTGATCACTAATTATAGAAATGAATTTATCCGCACAAGAACTGTCACCGGTTGGAGGGTATGCATGGATTATAGGAAGCTAAACAAAGTGACCCGGAAAGACCATTTTCCATTGCCATTTCTTGACCAAATGTTGGATAGACTTGACGGACGTCCTTATTATTGCTTTTTGGATGGGTATTCTAGATATAACCAGATTCTCATTGCACCTGAAGACCAAGAGAAAACCACCTTCACTTGTCCGTATGGAACATTTGCATTCTCACGGACGCCGTTTGGTTTGTGTAATGCACCGACTACTTTTCAGCGGTGTATGATGGCAACATTTACGGATATGGTGGAGGACTTTCTCGAGGTGTTCATGGATGATTTCATTATTGTGGGGGATAACTTTGAAGAATGCTTGGAGAATCTTGACAGAGTGTTGGCCCGATGTGAAGAGACCGACTTAGTGCTTAATTGGGAGAAGTGACACTTTATGGTCGAGGAGGGAATTGTCCTCGGCCATAAGATCTCAAAGAACGATATTGAAGTGGACAATATTGAAGTGATATCAAAACTCCCTCCTCCTACTTCCGTCAAGGGAGTGAGGATCTTTCTTGGTCACGCGGGGTTTTACCGAAGGTTCATCAAGGATTTCTCAAAAGTGGTGAACCCCTTGTGCAAGTTGTTTAAAAAAGATGCCAAGTTTGTGTTCAATGATGAATGCATGAAAGATTTTGAGCTTCTCAAGTATAGGTTGACTACCACTCCCATCATTACCGCACCCAATTGGAGCTTACCATTTGAGATCATGTGCGATGCTAGCGATGTTGCAGTAGGAGCGATTTTGGGACAAAGAATCAACAAGATATTTCATCTGGTTTATTATGCAAGCAAAACAATGAATGATTCCCAAGTCAACTATACAATGACCGAGAAAGAGTTATTAACCATTGTCTTTTACATGGAAAGGTTCCGACCGTACCTCATGGGTACCAAAGTGATTGTGCACACCGATCACGCGGAACTTCATTACTTAATGACCAAAAAGGACTCTAAGGCTAGGTTGATGAGATGGGTTATTCTTATACAAGAGTTTGACCTTGAAATCATAGACCGAAAAGAGAGTGAGAATCAAGTGGCGCACCACTTTTCCCACTTGGAAGAGGAGGGGAGGCCCCATGATGGCCTCAAGATTAATGATTCACTTCTGGATGAACAACTCCTCTCCGTGTCTTTGAATGGGATGTATTGATTCTCCGATGTGGTTAACTTTCTTGTGACCAGCATTTTCCCGAGTCAGCTCTCTTCTAACCAAAGGAAGAAGCTCAAACAGGACTGCTTGGATTATTATTGGGACGAGACATATCTTTTCAAGATTTGCAATGATGGTGTTATCCGGAGATGTGTTCCAGAAGAAGAGCAATTGAGTATCCTTGAAGCTTGCCATTCCTCGCCCTATGGTGGTCATCATGGTTGGGCGAGAACTGCTACAAAGGTCCTAAGATATGGATTCTATTGGACTACCTTGTACAAAGATGCTAGCGAGCTTGTTAGGCATTGTGATGTGTGCCAAAGAGCTGGTGGAATTTCCAATAAGAATGAAATTCCCCTCACCACCATTCTTGAGATTGATGTTTTTGATATGTGGGGCATCGACTTAATGGGGCCATTGGTGAGTTCATGTGGGAATACTTATATCCTTGTTGTTGTTGATTATGTTTCCAAATGGGTTGAATTTGTGGCTTTTTCCAACAATGAGGCACGGGTGTGGTGTCTTTCTTAAAGAAAAATATCTTCACAAGGTTCGGCACCCCAAAGGCTATCATTAGTGATGGGGTTTCTCATTTTTTCAACAAAGCCTTCGACAATTTACTTTCTAAGTATGGTGTCAATCATAAGGAGTCAACCCCTTATCACCCGTAGGCAAGTGGACAGGTTGAGGTCTCCAATAGGGAGATCAAGAGCATATTATCCAAGACTGTCAATGCAAACCAGACTGATTGGTCAAGGAAACTTGACGATGCTTTATGGGCCTATAGAACAACATACAAGACTCCAATTGGTATGTCTCCGTACCAGTTGGTATTTGGGAAAGCATGTCATCTTTCGGTTGAATTAGAGCACAAGGCCATGTGGGCGCTGAAGAAATTGAACCTTGAATGGGATATAGCTTCCAATCTTCTAGTAGAGTAACTAAATGAACTTGATGAGTTCCGGTTACATGCTTATTCCAACTCGTCCTTGTATAAGGACAAGATGAAGTACTTACAAGATAAATATATTCGGAACAAGGAATTCAAGGAAGGTGACTTGGTTCTTCTATTCAACTCTCAGTTACAGATGTTTCCGATAAAGCTCAAGTCAAAGTGGAGTGGTACTTTTGAAGTGGTTTGTGTGACTCTTTTCGGTGCTCTAGATTTGAACAACAAGAATGGTGAGATATTTAGAGTCAATGCGCACCGAGTGAAGCACTACCTTGGCAAGATTGATGATAGCCACATTGTGGCCTTGATAAATTTCAAGTGATGATGGTAACACGCGTCGTGCCGCGACGTTAAATCAGTCGCTACTTGGGAAGCAACCCATGTGTTTTTCTTTCTTTTGATTTTCTTCTTAGATTAGGCATTGTTTTGGAATAAATGGTTGTGAAATGTATGTCAGAATTGGTTGTGCAGTGCAGGAAATTGACAAGTAAGAAATTTGGCTAAGTGAGAAAAGTTCGCGGATCTCGCCCAAAATTTCGCGGACCGCGTGAGCACTTCGCAGCCACACAATTTTGTGCGTGGTCGCAAAGTTGAAATGAGCAAAATGCCAACTCTCTGAAGTTGGCATGTCAAAATCCCTTCAGAGTTCGCGGTCGCGTTTAAAATTTTTGCGGAACGCAGTAATTCTGCGGCCGTGATCATTATTTCGCAGACCGCGCCCAGGTGTTTGAAGCAGATCTACAAAAGGGAAAAGAGTGCGAACCGCGACAAAATTTCGCGGCCGCACTCAGATAAGGCAGCGGGTCCACTGGTTCTGAGTATAAATAGGAAGTCTTGAAATTGGTCAAATACGAACCATAACATATCAAACTCACCTAAAGCATTGTACACGTCTCCTTGTTTTCATTCTCATATTACTCACATCAAGTGTAGATTTCCTACAGATTTTACAACTGGTATGTTCATTTCAATAGTTTGATTTTATCTTTTCCTTTTATTTTCTCTTTGTTTTAATTTTTCTTTTTAGTTAGGGTTAGATGCATGCCATAATGTCAAATTCATGCTTAATTGTTACTTAAATAAATGTGGGTAGTGTTTGTGTGCCTAATGGGGGCTGGGGTGAGTAACTTTGCATGGGTAATTGCTATAATTTTTGCACAATTAGTGAAAACCCTAGTTGTTAGTGTTTTCCAGTGCCGATTTTATTTGAAATTTAAGGCATCAAACATATTTTCGCGATCTGTGATAGGGTATGCGGCCGCGTCCAAAATTACGCGGTCTGCGATACCCTAACTTCAAAGCACTGGTGGTTGATTAAAGTTCGCGGCCGCGGTCACTTTTGCACGGTTCATGTTTGGTCTTTCGCGGCCGCGCCCAACTTTTCGCGGTCCGTGCTTTTGAACTTCAGAGAGTCTACCATTTTCCTTCGTGGTCATGTTCATTTATACGTAGTCTACGATGGGTCCTTCGCGGAGGCGGCCAAATTTTTGTGGTACGCATTTGAGCAAGTTCAGAGAGTTAGTAGTCTGAGCTTGACCCTTCGCGGCCGTGTTCATTTTTACACGGTCTGCGGTGGGCAGTTTGCGGCCACACTCATTTTTGTGCGGTCCGCGATGCCCTGTTCTGAGAAGCAATGTCTTTCATTTTATCTGTAATGCTTCAACACATGTTAAACCCAAAATTCTAACTGACTTTCACTACTTGTGTGTTGCAGACAATGGTGCGTTCTCGTGGTAGAGGTGACATTTCCAAAGGGAGGGAAGAATCCTCCTGAGGCCGGGGTAAAGGAAAACATACCATGCCATTATCAGTTCAGAAGGTATAGAGTAAGAAGACTACCCTTACTAGACCTCCTCTAGACTCCTTGGGCTCCAGTGAATACCTCTCATCCCGGGTGACGTCTGAGGGGAATTCTGTCCAAGCACAACCGGGAACACAATCACAAAAATTCCCTGGTCGCCTCCACCTAGTCAATGAACCTACCTCCTCTTCTGGTTTGTCTGATGGATCAGAGGGTGGTAGTGAGGCTTCGGCACCATCTTCCCCACCTGCTACAACACTCGCCTCAACAACTGCCCCTATTAATATTGATAATGATGACGAGGTCCCGGATGAAGGGAGAAAGGGTGATACTACTATGGGAGGATTGGCTAGGTCAAGAAAGTCCGAGGTGTGGGCTGACAGATTCGTGAGTGAGAAGGCCTACTTGAAGTTCCGGGAATGGTGGCCCCAAAGGTCGCTCACGCTTGAGCGACAGTTCATAACAAGAGACCTCTTTCCCCACAATCCAAATTTCCTAAAACAATTTGAGGAGAAAAACTGGTGGAAGTACTTCGCCGGCAAAGTGGTAGATGCAAATGAGTACCTTGTCAAGGAGTTCTACGCTAATGTTGCCCACATAAAAAAGGGCACCACTGTGACAAAAGGTCCGGAATTTGAAGATCAAGTTTGATGGCTACACTTTGAACTCATATGTCGGGTTTGAGGATGTGGAATCAGTGCAATATTTGGAGGAGCTGGCTTTAGATTAAGCATCCCGTCCTTGGCTAGCGGAGATATTAGCCATTCCAGGGACCACACCGGCATGGCTCACGGCTAGAGTTCCAATTGCCAGAAACACCCTTAGCTTTGAATCCAAAGGGTGATCCATATTTGTGTGCAGCTGGCTTGACCCTTGCCAGCATGGTAATGTCCTCCCACTCTCCCGGGCAATTTTAATATCTTCCATCATGGCGGGGTATCCAATCAATATGGGGAACCTCATGTCCTACCACATATCCAAGGCAGTGGGAAAAGAAGAAAGATCCTATCCCTACCCTAACTTCATCACTGAGTATCTAGAGGACCAAAGGGTAGAGGCAAGGCATTTTGATACGAAGGTGAGGCCTAAAAAGCTTTCTCATAGTACAGCCTTCAAGGAACGCACAACCCTAAAGCAAAGGGTAATGCCACTACTTCCACTGGCTAGTCTGAAGAGCCAAGGGTAGTGGACACCGGGTCAGATCCTTCCGCAGCAGAGGGATATTAAGCTGCCATGCCTCCTCCTTCATCTTGGATGATAATAGGCTAGATTCATGTAGTTTAGCAATCATTTATGCCCTAACTTTACTATGCTTTACTGTTCTAGGAAGGTTAAATGAGGAAAAAATGACTCTCATTGTAAATTTTATGTTTGGCAGGAGCAAGTCATGATTATGAAGACATAGGACAGTGTTTGGAGCTAAATTAAATCAAGGAAAACCCCTCGGATTTGAGAGCATGTGAAAGAAGAAAGAAAAGAAGAGATAAATAGTTGATCCACTCTAGCGTGGGCCAAGCGCGGCCTTAGCACGGCCATGCTAGAGTAGAAGAATCTGGTAGTGTTGAAGTCGATTAGCGCAGCCCAAGCGTGCTCTTAGCGCGACCTTGCTAGTCCAGGAAGCAGCGACAATGTAAAACACAATTAGCGCGGCCCATGCGCGATTCGAGCGCGGCCGCGCTAGTCACTCCGAAACACGGTAATTTTCATGGTAAACTTGGAAGTTTGGGGGAAATTCCACTTAACCTATAAGAGGTTCAGCTCAACCAAAAAGAGGATATCAAGGTTTTTATAGTTTTGTTCAAGGCAAGAAGAGGCAAGAGGCAAGGAGGAAAATTCAGCATCGAGTTCTACATTTCTTCCTTTTGTTTTTATCATTCATGATGAATTTTGCTGTTGTTATTATGAAAACAGTTATGAGTAGATAAATTATTTAGTCTAAGGTTTTGATGGAACCTGTTGAAGGATGAACTTCTTGTTGTGTTAATATAGTTTGCCCATTATAATCTCTATTTTTTCAACTACGTTACTGTTGTAGTTAATTGATAGGATCCTCAATTAGCTGTGCTTATTTAGTATGTATTACTCGGGAGAGAGTGCATATTTAGGTAGATGTTGAACAACACCACTCCCAAAGTATATGAGGAATCAATAACCGAGGGTTTAAAGGTGGGATTAGGATAATGAAACCTTGGGTTTGATCTAAGTGAGCTGTAATAAAAGCCAGCTAGCGTAACTCGGGAGAGTGCGTCTAGTAAGCTGTTGTAATTACTCGGGAGAGATTTACGGTAGTAAGAGTGCTCATGATTGATAGAGAAGATTAGGCAAATCTATATGACGCATAACAGGAAGGGATTCCATCAATAGGGAAAATCACAACCTTAGACCCTTCTCTTATTTGTTTAAAGCTCAGTCATAGTTAGCTCTTAGTTTAATTAATTTTATTCAGTCATAGTTAGTAGAAATATCACCAATTGTTATTCAAAACATCTGGGAAGTTGATTACGGATAATTCAGTGAGCCTGGCAAAAGTAATTGATAGGTTAATTCCCTGTGGGATTCGACTCTAGGCTAAATACCCAGATTATATTTACAACGACCGCTTTGTCCTTTTTATAAGGCATAGTTGGGCGTGATCAAATTTTGGTGCCATTGCCGGGGAATTAACGGTGTTATCAATTACAGTTGAAAGAAATACAAAAATTCTTAGTGTAGTGAATTTTCTTCCTTCTCAATCCATACATTGAAATTTTAACGTTTGCTAACTTGGTTGTACAGATGCATGCCTAGAAACTCATCGAGAACTGGTGAAGTGTTTGAAGCATTATCAGATACCGAGAAAGTTTTCAAGGCCTTGAATCGGTTCAATCGAGAAAGCAAACAACAACAATCAACTGAACAACCTGAACCAGACATGGCAGAGCTGGTGGACAACAGAAACAATAATGGGGATAACGTGGTAGACCTAGCTGCGCAGGTAGTGGAGCCTCTTGTGTCATAGGCTGCTCTATATGACTGGGCACAACCCACAATAGAGAATTTGGCCACAGTGATAGTATTCCCCCAATATACACGCTGAATCTTTTCAAATCACAAACAACATGCTGCACTTGTTGCAAAACAAGGGACTATTTAGAGATCATACATTGAAGATCCTCAACAGTACTTGAAGAATTTCCTGTCAATCTGCAAAACTCAAAGGCAACCCAACGTGACTCAGGAAGAAATAAAGTTGTTGTTTTTTCCATTCTCATTGACATGAGCAACCCAGACTTGGCTAAATTCACTCCCTATCAATTCCATCACTACATGGGAGGAGTTAGTCAAGCAATTTGTGAACAATTTTCATCCACCCAATAAGACTGCTCAGCAAATTGATGAAATTTTGAGCTTCAGAGAGAAACCAACGGAAACATTGGAAGAAACATGAGAACGATTCAAAGGGATATTGGTTATATGTCTGCACCACGATATTCCAGAGCAGATGTTGGGGCGGCAGTTTTACATGGGTCTGGCAGATAGCATGAAGGCTAATGTTGATGCTTCAGCTGGTGGAGCATTCTTGAGAAAATCATGGAGAGAACGCCAAATCCTTCTTGACAAGATGGCACAAAATTTGGGGTGGACAACCAGAAATGCACCCATTACTCCAGTAGTTCACTCAGTGGCCTTAGATCCAGCCAACACTTTGTCTGAAATATAGCCACCTTAATGACACAAATGAGCATACTCACCAAAAAGGTGGAAGAGTCAGGGCAGAAGCAACAGGTGCACATTGTAGATATAACCAATGAGGGGCACATCTTGCATTAGTCAGCCAATTGGTAGCCAGTGGAATGCTGAAAGCGATCACCATCACTACCCTGAGAATATAATTATGTGTCTAATTATGGGGGCCAGAGATAGGGTGGTCAGAATTGGGGCCAGTGGAATCAGCCATACAAGCTAGTCCAACCGCATCACAACAATGGAAATATGGGATCCATGCGACCTCACAGTAATGTGGCGACCTACCAAAGGCCACAAGGGTACAATAACCAAAATCAGCAGCAGGGTTATCATCCTCCTCAGCAGCAACATGGTGGGAGACAGGAAGATGGGTTTGCTAGACTCGAGGCAATTATGCAGCAGGTTATTGGGTCAAATGCAAAAATGAATGAAAGAGTAGATGCACATGAGTTAGCCATAAAGAACATTGAAGTGCAATTGGGTCAGATTTTGATGACATTGAATAATCGTCCTCATGGGACATTACTTGCAGACACTCAGGTAAATCCAAAAGATCAGGGCCCAAAGCAGCTGATGGTAGTGAGTCTAAGTAACGGCAGAGACCTAGACTTTGAGCAAGAGAGGGCTTGAGAAATCAGACAGGCTGAGACACTTGTACCAGTGCTCATTGAGCTAGATGATTCAGCAAGACTGACAGAGGTGACAGTGCAGCCTCCCTAGGAAGAAACCAACACATAGATTGAGGCTGAGAAAGAAGCTGAGACAGCCCAGGAACCCGTAGTAGAGGTAGTGTCTGACAAAGAGAAAACCCAAATCATTGGGAAGAAGAGACCTCCAACACCATTCCCGCAGAGGCTGGACAAGTACCAGAAAGATGAGCAATACAAGAAGTTCTTGGAGATGTTGAAACAAATTCAGGTAAATATTCCATTGATTGATGCTTTGAAGGAGATGCCTGGTTATGCAAAAATGATGAAGGACTTGATGTACCAAAAATTTGACTTCCAATACTTGGCCACAGTGACTCTAACTCAGACCTGCAGTGCTGTTGTGACTAGACCAGTTGCTGAAAAGTTGTCCGATCCAGGAAGTTTCACAATTCCCCGCACCATTGGTAACTTTGCCTTTTCCAAGGCACTCTGTGATTTGGGGACCAGCATTAATCTTATGCCCCTGTCTATATAAAAGAGGTTGGGGATTGGAAGAGCTAGACCGATGTCTATGTTGTTGCAGCTGGCCGACAGAACTGTAAAAAGGCCCTCGGGTATTCTGGATGACATGTTGGTGCAGGTAGGGAAATTTATGTTCCCTGCAGATTTTGTAATCCTTGACTGTAGGATGGATGAATAAATTCCCATAATTTTGGTAAGGCCGTTCTTGGCCGCAGGGCGAGCTCTCATTGATTGTGAAATTAGGGATCTCAAGATGAGGTTTAATGATGAGGAGATAACATTTAACGTGCAGAAATCTATGAGGCGACCAAGTGAATTCGTCAATTGTTCTCTTATTGATGTCGTGGATGTAATCCTGTAAGAGTATGATGAGACCTTGACTATTGAGGATCCTCTTGCTGCATGTCTTATGAATTTAGATGAGGTGAATGGGTGTTATCTCTTAAGGGAAAAGGCTTTTGGAAGAGATCACTTGAATTTGATCCCCTACACTTAGAAAAAAGAGAAACCCCTCCAGCCAAGCCATCCATAGAAGAACCACCAAAGTTGGAGTTGAAGCCACTGCCCGCCCATCTCAGGTATGCGTTCCTAGGACCTAACTCCACATTACCTGTTATTATCTCATCTAGTTTGTTAGATGTGCAGGCAGAAAAGCTTTTGCAGGTACTCACAGAGTGCAAGACTGCCATTGGATGGACCATGGCAGACATTAAGGGGATCAACCCGGCATATTGTATGCATAAAATTCTGCTGGAAGAGGGGCACAAACCTTCCAGGGAACACCAAAGAAGGTTGAACCCCAATATGAAGGAAGTGGTGAAGAAGGAGATTATTAAGTGGTTAGATGCGGGAATCATTTTCCCCATCTCTAACAGCAATTGGGTTAGCCCGGTGCAATGTGTTCCTAAGAAGGGTGGTATGACGGTGGTAAAAAATGATAACAATGAACTGATCTCTACAAGAACCGTCACAGGCTGGAGAATTTGTATGGACTATAGGAAATTGAATCTGGCCACCCGTAAAGACCACTTCCCACTACCCTTCATTGATCAGATGCTTGACAGACTGGCAGGGAGGTTCCACTTCTGTTTTTTGGATGGGCACTCAGGGTACAACCAAATCTCCATTGCACCAGAGGACAGAGAGAAGACCTTGTTCACATGTCCATATGGGATTTTTGCCTTCCGGAGGATGCCCTTTGACCTATGCAATGTACTCGCCACATTCCAAAGGTGCATGATGTCCATATTCACTGACATGGTTGAAGATATGATGAATGTGTTCATGGATGATTTCTCAATTATGGGAAACTCATTCGATTAGTGCCTTACAAATCTGACCCAAGTTTTGAAAAGGTGTATCAAGACTAACCTTGTACTCAATTGGGAAAAGTGCCATTTCATGGTACAAGAGGGTATAGTCTTGGGACACCTGGTATCAAGCAAGGGAATCTAGGTGGATCAAGCGAAAGTCGATGTGATAGAAAATCTTTCACCTCCCATATCGGTGAAAGCAATCAGGAGCTTCCTCGGGCATGCCGGTTTCTACCGGAGATTCATCAAAGACTTCTAAAAAATTGCCAACCCTCTGTGTAAGTTGCTAGAAAAAGATCACCTTTCATATTTTCTGATTATTGCAGGGTAGCATTCGAGGAGTTGAAGAAGAGGCTAGTCACAACACCCATCATTGTTGCCCCCTACTGGTAGCAACTGTTCGAACTCATGTGTGACGCCACTGACTATGCAGTGGGAGCAGTGCTAGGATAGCGAAAAGACAAGATAATGCACCCAATTTACTATGCAAGTAGAACGTTGAGTGGAGCCCAGCTGAACTACACTGTGACTAAGAAGGAGATGATGGCTGTGGTGTTCGCATTCGACAAGTTCAGATCATATCTGATTGGCTCTGAGGTAATTGTATATACTGATCATGCTGCTCTCAGGTACCTGATTGAAAAGAAGGAGTCCAAACCGCGCCTGATTCATTGGGTGCTACTATTGCAAGAGTTCGACCTAGAGATTCGTGACCGTAAGGGCACGGAAAACCAAGTCACTGATCATCTATCGCGACTTGAAGGAGCTAAAAACTCAGTTGAGGCAAAGGATATTCTGGAAACCTTTCCTGACGAGCAGCTACTCGCTACAAGCCTTGAGAAAGTGCCATGGTATGCGGACATTACAAATTACCTGGCAAGTGGTATAGTCCCCTATGACCTTTCCACTGTGCAAAAGAAAAAGTTTTACCGTGACTGCCGCATGTATTACTAGGATGAACCTTATTTTCTTAGAATTTGTGTTGACAATATGATCCGGAGGTGTGTCCCTGAGATAGAACAATCTTCTATTTTGCAGGCATGTCACGCATCGGCATATGGCGGACATTTTGGAGGATTCAGGACAACAACAAAAGTTCTAGAAGTCGGGTTCTACTGGCCAACAGTGTTTAAGGATGCATATCAATGGGTGAAGGGCTGTGATGATTGTCAGTGAACCGGGAACATCACCCGTCACCAAGAGATGCCCATGAACCCAATTCAAAAGGTTGAAGTGTTCGATGTATGGGGGATAGACTTCATGGGCCCCTTCGTCAGCTCCTATGGAAATAAGTACATACTTGTTGTTGTAGATTATGTGTCCAAATGGGTGAAAGCTGCAGCTCTCCCCACCAATGATGCAAGGGTGAATATATTCACCCGTTTCGGGATCCCGAGAGCCATTATCAGTGACAGAGGCACTCACTTATGCAATCGAGCCTTCAAGAAATTTCTAGCAAAGTACGATATGCACCACAAGATGGAAACCCTATACCATCCTCAGACCAGTGGACATGTCGAAGTGTTGAATAGATAAATAAAGAGTGTGCTGACTAAAACTGTGAACGCCACAAGAACTAATTGGGCGAAAAAGCTAGATGATGCACTATAGGCCTACATAACCGCTTTCAAAACACCAATTGGTATGTCACCATACAAGTTGGTGTTCGGGAAGTCTTGTCACTTGCCAGTGGAACTAGAACATAGAGCTTGGTGGGCATTGAAATAGCTAAATCTGGACATTGAGGCTGCGGGCACAAATAGAGTCACAGAATTGCATGAGCTAGATGAGTTCCGATATCTTGCTTTCGAGAGCACGAGGTTATACAAGGAGAGAATGAAGAGGTTGCACGATAAGAACATTGTTGAGTGAAACTTCAAACCCGGAGATATGGTGTTGCTTTATAATTCAAGATTAAGGTTATTTCCGGGTAAACTCAAGTCCAGATGGGCTGGTCCATTTCATGTGGTCGAAGTTCTCCCTTCAGGTGCCACAGAGATTGCTTCAGGAAAAATATTCCCACACATTTAGAGTCAACGGGCACAGATTGAATCCATATGTGGGCATGACTGAAACAAAGGAAGTGTCAGTGATACATCTGACTGAACCTCAGAGGTCGAGCAAGCCTTAAATGCGCTCATCTGTGCCGTGCCGCAATGTTAAATCTGGCGCTGCATGGTAGGCAACCCATTGACTTGTTTTAATTGTCGTGCCACGACATTAACTAAGGCGCTGGTTGGGAGGCAACCCAAAGCGTAGTGAATATAGAGTAGTTAGAGTTGTATTTGACTGTTTGTAAGTACTAACACATGTAGGTGAGCTTAGGCGAATGATAAGCCATGCCAACTTGAGGAAAAAGGTAAAAAAAAGGGCAAAAAGTCGATGCTAGGTGAGCGTCCGCGCTATGCCCGCGCTCAGGTTGCGCAAAACGGTAAGTGTTTTGCCCCCAGGTACCGCGGCCGCGCTAAGGGCTGTGCTAATTGGGTTTCATTCTGCCTCGTCTCGACGCTACAAGTGTGGACGCGCTTCAACCAGGCTCAAGGCCGCGCTAATCGTCTAGCAGTCTGCCTCACAAGCACGACCGTGCTCGAACCGCGCTAGGACCGCTCTTGTTAGGTCGCCGAACAGGTTTGTTTTAGTTAGTTTAATTTTTTATTTTTTTCGCTTATTTCTTATTCCCCCAACCCTATTCCCCCTTCTCCTATTCCTACTAAAACACTTATCCCCCACGACTCCACTCCCCTAAAACTCTTCCTCTCCCTCACTACTCCCTCAAAATTTCATTCACCCTCCCCAAAGAAATAACCACAACCCCAATCTTCCCAAGGTTCAAGATAACCCCCCACCACTCTTCTTCAATTCTGACACTCTTCTCCCACCCCAGGTACTTTTGTTAGTTTTTCTTTTGAATTTCTTTTTAGGTTGTAATTTTTCTTATTTTTTTAGAATGAATTTGTAGTGTATACTTAGTTGCTTGTGGATGGTGGCGTCTGTGTAGTTGTAAATATTAACGTAGTTGGGTGAATTTGGTGCAATTGTGGTGGAAATTGGGTTATAACATGGTTCATTGGGGGCTTCGGTAAATGATGCCCACAACCTGTTTGTTAAAATGCCACAGCGAGTGTCAATGATAATTGTGACCAATTGTAAGGGTGAAGTCTAAGTAACCACAGTTGGGTCACCTCGTTTTTATTGCGCTAATGATGTTCCTTATTGTAGGTAATATGGCACCCCCCAGAAATCTCCAAACCACCGATCCTTCCTCCAGCGGACAAGCGGAATCATCTAGAGCACGAACGTCAACTGATGCCCGTTCTTATGATACCAACAATTTCGTCTCCGCTGCAACTCAGGCACGGTTTGCTGACAAGGAATCAAAGAAGCCAATACCACAACAGGCATGGACATAGCATCCCTCCAGCATGATTGTCCAAACATTTACAATGAGCTGCTCCGGCATAAGTTGGATGTTTTCTTTGAAGAGCCGGACGAAGACAATGCGCTCGTGGTGAGATAATTTTATGCAAATGTTTCGGAGCATAGGAATGATGTGGTCACCGTGCGAAAGAGGCATGTTGACGCCTCTGTGGAAGCTATTAGGAGAGCCTACAGGCTGCCAGGTCCCCTGGCGGAGATGTAAGACTTCTATGAGGCGTATGGTAGACGCTACACTCAGTGGGAGACGTTCTTTCCAACTATTTGTGCACCTGGCAAAGAGATTGTGTGGATGCAATACGGGCAGAAATTCAAGTCGTCGGCACTAACCTTTGAAGGGAAGTGTTGGTTATATCTCATCAACAACCGCTTGATCGCGTCCCACAACACCACAGAAGTGAATGCTCCTTGTGCTTGTTTGATCTGGTATTTCATGAATGGCCACGACTTTGACGTGGACAAGATCATTCACGAGGAGATGTTCACTCGCTGTCCCATCAAGAGGTATGGCTTCTTATTCCCCTCCTTTGTTACTAGATTATGCCGTGCAGCTCAGGTGCCGGAAAATTTGAGGGTAGATGGCAAAGTGACGAAAGAGGCCAACTTTCGAGCAGACAAGGCAACTACTGGGAAGGATCTTGTGGAGGCTGGTGGTGCTAATGGAGAGGATGCCCCTGAGGAGGATGAGGACGAGCAGGTAGAAGTGGGAGATGAGTTGCCCGCTCATGAGCATGTTGCTGACGTAGCAGGACAGGCTAGGGTCAGTCGGAGTTAGAGGTCAGAAAATTTGGAGCAGGAGCTGGCAGGGCTGCGTATCTCGGTCGCTGACTTAGGAACACGTGTTGATGCAGTGGCTACCCAGCAAGTTAAATCAGAGAAGAAAATCATGGGCTGGCTGCGAGCTATGGGTTGTGCATGTCATCTGGACCCGGGGACGGTCTCCGATCAAGATTGATCCATTAGGGAAGTTCCTTTACCTCACATTGATTTATTTTGAATGCCATGAGGACATGTCTTCCTTTTAAGTGGATGGTGGAGGTTACTTCATTGTATGTGTATATATGTAGGAACGTAATTGTTATACGTCTTCTTTTGTTTTCTTTCGGGTTTTGTTTTCTTTTGTTTTTTTTTTGGTTTTGAGTAGCAGTTCAATTATATGAGTCGACTTGCCCCGACGACGGATCTCATTCGACGGGGTTCTTGAGGATCTAAGTCGTCCATTAAAAAAAAGCCAGAAATATGTTGGACTCTTCCTGACGACGGATCTCCTAGACAGTTTTCTTGAGGGAAGTAAGTCTAAAGAAAATACCAAAAAGATTTTCTGCTCTAGGTAGTGTAGTAACTCCCCCTTGGTTTTTTTTGGGCCACGGTTCTTTTCCAAGGGTTTTTCTTGAACCGGGTGTAGTTAGTTTTTGTTTATTGTGTTTTTAGTTTTTAGTTAGTACTTATGGGCTATGATCTGAGATAGGAAGAGAATCCCTTAGCGTTGTTACACCTGAACACAGTAGACACTAGAGTATGACGCTTAGTCTCAGTTGTTGATTCTTGTTAGAGTGCCTTAAATTGTATGTTTATAACTAAATTGAGTACTCAAACGAGAGTCTTTTGATAAGCCAATCTGGAGTGAGTCATGTGCCATGTGTGTGTGAGTTGTATTGTATTCTATGCTCTACATTTGATGCCTAGAACTTTCCCTGTGTGTTTGCAAAGCAAAATAGTAGCTTTATTCAGTATTATAAGTGATATAGGCATTTCCTTGTTAATCCAGATATATAAAGTATAACCACCTAAATATGATATATCGTAGTCAACCTCGTTGAGCCTATAAGCATGTTATTTGGCAACCACATTACAAGTCTTACCCAATTGTTTGAATGGCCCATCTATTTGAACCTCGTTACCTCCCATGAGCACTTGAGTTGTTATGAAATATGTAAAAGTTAAAGTGTGGGGTGGCTGGTTTGGCTTTTGAGTGGAATCAACGAAATAGGGAGAAAGGTGCAGTGTTTTGAAAAAGAAAAAAAATGATAAGCGCCACTTAAATGAAAAAAAATAGAGAAAAGAATAAATAAAGGAAGTCCTTGATAAGTGGTGACTTGATACAACTATACCTAAAGCAGTTTGGGGTATTATAAATAGAAGTGTGGTAGAATGTCTGGTCTGACATAGTACGGTGCTGAAAGTGAAAGTAATTGTATTAAAGTGCTTAGGGAGGTTAGTCACTATATCAAAATATATCATACCCGTCCCTTAGCCTACATTACAACCAAATGAAGTCCTAATTGATCTTAGACTGAATGATCTCGATTAGTAGAGCAGTACACTACGGGCAAGCCTATGGTGCATCTTTGTGGCATATGAATGTTCTTTCTGAGAGTGAGTGACTTTTGTCTATCTGAGTTCCTAATTGTTCTTAATGTTATTACTTGTGGAACTAATCTCTTGTGTGATGTGAGGGCACTTGACTCATGAAGGAAAGGTAAGTGTTGATCTCTGTATGGAGTAAGTTGAGTAAGTATGAATATTGCACGACACGTGAGAGTCAACTCTTGAGGCAAAGATGTTACACTACTAGGCGCAACTTTTGTGATATGTTCTTGGTGTGACACGTTAGGGGGGTGCTTAGTGAAGGAATATCTGTAGAGTATGGTGGATTGCTCGGGGACAAGCAATGATTTAAGTGTGGGGTGTTGATAATAGGCTAGATTCATGTCGTTTAGCAATTATTTATGCCCTAACTTTACTATGATTCACTGTTCTAGGAAGGTTAAATGACAAAAAAATGACTCTAATTGTGAATTTATGTTTTGCAGGAGCAATTCGTGATTATGAGGACATAGGATAGTGTTTGGAGCTAAATTAAAGCAAGGAAAGCCCCTCGGAGTTGAGTGCGTGTGAAAGAAGAAAGAAAAGAAGAGATAAATAGCCGATCCACTATAGCGTGGGCCAAGCGCGACCTTAGCGCAGCCACGCTAGAGCAGAAAAACCTAGGCAGTGTTGAAGTTGATTAGCGCGGTCTTAGCGCGGCAGCGCTAGTCCAGCAAGCAGCGACAGTGTAAAACGCAATTAGCGCGGCCCATGGGCGGCTGCGCTAGTCACTCCGAAAGACGGTAATTTTAGGGGTAAACTTGAAAGTTTCGAGGCAATTCCACTTAACCTATAAGAGGTCCAGCTCGCCCAAAAAAAGGATATCAAGGTTTTTATAGTTTTGTTCAAGGCAAGAAGAGGCAAGAGGCAAGGAGGAAAATTCGTCATCGAGTTCTACCTTTCTTCCTTTTGTTTTTATCATTCATGATGAATTTGGCTGTTGTTATTATGAAAACAATTATGAGTAGCTAAATTATTTAGTCTAAGGTTTTGATGGAACCTGTTGAAAGATGAACTTCTTATTCTGTTAATACAGTTTGCACAGTTTAATCTCTATTTATTCAACTATGTTTCTATTGTAGTTAATTGATAGGATCCTCAATTAGTTGTGCCTATTTAGTATGTATTACTCAAGAGATAGTGCATATTTAGGTAGTTGTTGAATAACACCACTCCCAAAGCATATGAGGAATCAATAACCGAGGGTTTAAAGGTGGGATTAGGGATAACGAAACCTTGGGTGCGATCTAAGTGAGCTGTAATAAAAGCCAGCTAGCGTAACTCGGGAGAGTGCGTCAAGTAAATTGTCGTAATTACTCGGGAGTGATTTACGGTAGTAAGAGGGCTCATGATCGATAGAGAAGATTAGGCAAATATATATGACACATAACATGAAGGGATTCCATCAATAGGGGAAATCACAACCTTAGATCCTTCTCTTATTTGTTTACAACTCAGTCATAGTTAGCTCTTAGTTTAATTAATTTTATTCAGTCGTAGTTAGTAGAAATATCACCAATTGTTGTTCAAAACATCTGGGAAGTTGATTACGGAGAATTCAGTGAGTCTGGCAAAAGTAATTGATAGGGTAATTCCCTGTGGGATTCGACTCTGGGCTAAATACCCGGATTATATTTGCAACGACCACTTTGTCCTTTTTATAAGGCATAATTGGGCGTGATCACTGGCCATCCATCACCGTGCCATTATCTGTGCCCTCATCTTCCACTTACCCTCAGACTGCACTGCGGGTTTCTCAAACATTATCCAGCATCAACAACTGGATGCAGGCAGCTACATCAAAGATGCCTGTCTTATCCACTGCAGTAGCAGCATAGTCAGCCCCAACACATCTTCAGCTACCTCCATCAGTGGATGATTCATTGAAGGAGCTTGTGGACAATCAGAAGAAGCTCCTGGAGACTTTGTATGCACATGGAAAGGTTATCAAGGATTTGGGCAAGCAAGTGAAGAAGATGAGGAAGACCCAGGCCTCAAAGGAGTCAGTGGAGCTGCTGAAGAAGGAGGTAGAGAAGTTTACATCTACTGGAGACATCCCACTGGACTTTCTTATGGAGGAGACTGACCCAGCAGCACAGGCAGCAGAGCATGAGGCATCAGATGCAGCAGTTGCCCAGTCTGAGGAGTCGACTTCCACTACACATATTGCTGAGGAGATGATCCAGATGCTCCGCAACCCCATGGTCCCCAGTCAGAGGATGTGGAGATCCAGTTAGAGGACACGGAGGGAGCTGATGACCCTGTGAAGTCCAAGGACCCCACTCATGTGCCTGACCCGATGCAGACAGAGGCCACATAGGGAGTTTTCTTTACTCTCTAACCTTTCCCTGATCTTATTTTGATATTAGCATTGAGGACAATGCTATTTTTTATTTGGGGGGTGGTCCATTTTGATTTGATGATGATTTGATGACATTTGGCATATAATAACTATGATATTACTTTTCTTTCTCTTTATTTATCGTTATTTTCACTTTTGGTATGTATATAACTTTACCATTCGATGTATATATTCATTTCCATTTTTTATATATTCGCTTTACTCCATTATTGTACATATTCATTTTACTTTTTGTAGTTTACTTCATAACTTCTTTCGTATTTTTCCTTATTAGCTTAGCTTTTTATTTCCTTTAGTATCTTCTTTTTAAATTTTTAGCTTTCTTTATGTTTTGCGTGATCAATAAGCCTTTGGTTTTTCTTAATGCCACGGTTCTTTCCAAAGGTGGATATTGTGTGAACCGGGTGGCTCTTCCCAACGGTGGATGGCGTGACAACCTTCTTAAGGGATTGAGTATGTTTTCTTTTTGCTTTGATATGTAGTAGTAATGAATAAAAGTGTCTCAATCAGGATTCACTTGGTAATAACACATTCATCTTCGACCTCATGGTTAGAGACAAGTTGATTGGCAAAGAATAACTCTAGTTGTGACCTTTAGACTCTTGAGTTAACTAAAACATTCATCGAGTGGTTTCTTTGAGACATTTGTGATTTTCAATATTAGCTAGGGTTGTTGTGGTCCCTCTAATCTATTCTCTCTAACAATCCAGTAGCTTGAGAGGTGAGATATTGAATTGCAAGTCCAATTTCATGCCAATAAGTTTAGAACTTGCCCTGAATGTTTGTCTCGGCGAAATTCTAAGTGTAGCTCAACTTGAGAAGTGATTGTAGGCTCTCCTTGGTCCAATTTGAAATTTGAAAGCTTCCGTATCCTACCAATATGATATCCCTAGTCAACCCTTTGAGCCTAAGCCTTTTTCATTCAATAGCCACATTACAAACCTTCTGTTTTTACAATGACCCTCTCTTGGCAACCAATATTTCCTTAGCATTCATGATGAACAATTGGCGAAAGCATACATTTGGGGGAGAGACTAGGAGTTTGAAAGTGAAAAAAGGTTCAAAGAAGAAAAAGAATTGATGAAAAGGAAAGGCAAAGAAAAGGAAAAAAATCCAAAAAGAAGTGAAGGTTGAAGGGATTTAAAGAACGTAATGATGAAAGGCATGGAATGATGAAAAAGGGAGAAAAATGCTTTTCATAAGTAAGAAAGAGTGACAGTATGTCTCTCTAGTTCCCCTACGGAATAATAAATATGAATCAAAGAATCAAGAAAATATGAGGTGAAATGAAAAAATGGAGTGCTTAAGGAAAGATGAAACTATCATAGTTCGTTATGTCCTACCTTGATCCAAAAGCCTTCATTACATCCCCGCTAAAGCCTATATGATTTCAAGTTGAGTGAGCTTACATTAGCGGTGATTTACATAAGGGGAAAGCTTATGGTACTTAGAGCCGGACTTGTGACATTCTTTTGAGAGTGATGAGCGTACTTCTTCACGACCCTTGTTTTGAGTGTTACATTCTAAAAAGTGAGATTTTCTCATGGAGAGTAGAGGAGGAGGAGGAGTTTGGGATCCACAATGACCTACGTGAGAGAGAGAGCTTCCTTGATGAATTGAGTCAACTCTTGATTCTTTAGTGTCACATTAGAACTATGGAACTCAAAAGGTCATAACATGATGTTGTTAATAATTCATTTGTGTTGAGGGTAATTGTTAGTCCCAATTGATTCTTAATGGACTCACCTTATGCCAGCTGAAATATCCTTTTCTTTTTCTTGTGGAGGTGGGAAGTACCTTATTTTTTTTAGGACAAGCAAAAGCTTAAGTTTGAGAGAGTTGATAAGTAGGGATTTTAGCCTATTATTTGCTCTCTTTTACTTGTGTTTTGGGCCAAAAATGCATGAAGGTAATCCCGAAAACTAACGTAATATGCTTGCTTGCAGGGAGTGTTCAAAATGAGCCAAATGATCCATAATCAACTCATAAAGGAGTCAAAACTTGAACAAAAACCAAGACTGGACCAAGAGGTGTGTAACGCGAACCGTGACAGAAAATTGCAGTCGCGAAAGTATCAACACGGTCGCGAACATAATTCGAGGTCCGCGAAATGAAGAATCAGAGAGATGGTTTTTTGGGCTAAAACATGAACGCGGACCGCGTTAGAAAAGTGCGGCCGTGAAAGAATATGCACGACTGTGATCAGAATTTCACGGACTGCGGTTGATGAGATTCAGAGAGTTCACATTTCAAGCTAAAACAAGAAGCGCGATCCGCGTCAGAATTACGCGGTCGCGGAAGTCTTTTACGCGACCGCGATGGAAAGTACGCGGCCTGCGAATCTATGCTCAACCCAGATCCAGAAGTGAAATACACGGACCGCAATCAGAATTACGCGACCGCGAAAGGAAGAGTGCAACCACGGTCAGAATTACGCAGCCGCAAAACCTCCGCAGGGGTATTTTCGTCCAAAAATTTCAGCTTAGTATGAATACAACTTTTTGTCAGTTTTAGGTTATGTTGTGTATTTGTTGAGCACGTGAGACTGCTGGAACTTCCTTTTGGGGAAATTTTGTATTAGATTCACCTTACAACATTAGATTTTCATCTTTTAATCTAGTATTATGAATTTTATCCTCTTTTTCATCTTCGATTTCTGCTATTTCTATGAGTAGCTAGACCCACAGCTAGGGTTGTGACCCAACTCTAGTGTGGGTATTTAATGGATATTGAATTTTAGGGCTTGAATGTTTATGACTTAGTGATATTTATCCTAGTTCTTACTAGAATAAAGGAATTAGTGGTTGGAAACACCGATTCATACCTTTATGACTTAGTCTCTTCTTGAGAAAGAGGGACTAAGTCTAGGAAAACTAGGCTAACAAGGAATTTGGGTGAACTCAAGAAATTGATAGCCCCAATTAAATAGTCAAACCTATAGATAGTAATACCCGACTTGAGCTAGTATCAGTTGAATTGCATGAATACTCACTTGGACTTGAGAAATCCAAATTGGGCAATATCACTCAAACTAACGAGAGGTATAGAGTGAGTACTTGGGTATGATAGCTATATTACGACCCCAACTAAATCAAGCTTGCCCTAAATTCTTGCTACTCGTTAGATACCCACCTAGGTAGAAGTCACTACCCTAGTCTCTTTAAACACTTGAAAACCAACAACAAAAATGTTGTACTTAGCTTTAATATTTGCATACAATAGAATAGAATTAGAAGTAGAATCAAAACCAACATGTGCGGAAGTGCAATTAGGAACAAAACACGCATCTAGACTTATATAAATACCTAATTCCAAATCAATTAACTCCCTGTGGAAATCGATACCAACCTTGTTGGGTAAAACTACATCGACCATCCTCGCTACTTAATAGTAGTGCAGGCTTGGAACCGATCAGGTCCTTAAAGCTTGAGCTTCCCGAATCGCCTCTTCGAAAAAGGCAAGAAGAGTAGGCGAGTCTTCAATTATTATTTCCCCAAATGAGTCACTTTGGGCGCTCTCTTCAGTTTGATGGGCCTCAGGGCCGGTACCTTCAGATCTACCCACTGCTTGTTCATTTCGATAGGGAGTAGCCTCGATATTCGACGACTCGGGGACTTCGCCCGAGTCCTTATCCAAGACCCCATCATCTTGAGGCGGTATTTTAGTAGCCACCACCGATTCAGTGGTCTTTAGGGCCTCGATGGTCTTCTTCACTCGGGCCACCAAAACGGAGCCGTCTTGTTCTTCTTCTTCCTCCCTTATCCGCTGAAGTGCATCAGCAGGGAGGGCAACACTGTTCATTTTCGACTTTTGGATAATGCTTTTTCTGGGCTTTGGGACCCCGAAAGTCGAGTCACCCTTCCTTTTATTGTTCTTCACCGATTTCGAAACTGGGACTGAAGTCTCTTCCTTGCTAGTCGGGGGCCTCGTGGCCGCATCTTTGCCCAGTTCTACACACAAGAAAATCGAATACGTATAAAAAGATATCATGTTCAAATTATCAGATATGTGAAAATGGAGCTTACCATGACTTTTGGCCTCCCATCGGCCTTTTTCTAAGTCGCGCCAACAGCGCTCGGCGTACGTAGAGGTCGAGGCGAGTTTTCGAACCCAGCTCTCGAGGTCGAGGATCACATGGGGAATCTAAGAAACGACTACATAATGGAAGAAGACACTAATGAGAAAAACAAAGGAACAAATTACTGCATGGAAGCTAACAGTGAAATAATACTTACGGTTCATGTTTCATTTCTCAGGAAATGGCATCTTCTCTGCCGGGATGAGGTCGGAAGTCTTCACTCAAATGAACCTACCCATCCAGCCTCGATCTTTTTCCTCGTCGATGCTTGAGAACAAAACCTTGGTTGCTCGATGCTGGAGTTTAATCAACCCGCCTCGAAAGAGACGGGGGCTGTACAACCTAATGAGGTGGTTGAGGGTTAATGGCATCCCCTCGACTTTGCTTGAGAAGAATCGAAGCATGATGACTATTTTCCAAAAAGAGGGATGTATTTGGACTAAGGTTATCTAGTACTGACGACGGAAGTCGATGATGACAAGGTCGAGGGGGCCAACGTGAAAGGGTAAGTGTAAACACTCAGAAACCCTTCCACGTGGGTGGTGATATTTTCTTCAGGGGTTGGAATCACCACCTCTTTATCCCCCAATTGCAGTCTATCTTCACCTGCTCAAAGTACCCCTCAGTTATCAAGAATATGTACCTCGACATAGGCTCGCATAGACCAGGCACCGAGGAAGTTTTCTCGATCTTAAAGTCGGAATTAAGGGCACACCCGCCGGGAACGCACTCTTCAGGGCGTGGATCCACCAGCGTTTTGTCACCGGCCGACCGTAAAGAAGAAGTTTTTTTCCTTTTGGTGAATTGTTCTGGATGTTTTTGAAATTTTCATTTAAGCTTGAAGAAGAAAGAAGAAGATAAAACCTTATGTTAGAGAAAATATTAATAGCGAAGCTTGAAGATCTGTAGAATGAGAGAACTTAGGAGAGGTAAAAACTTTGGAGATTAGAAGAAAGTGAAAGTAAAACTTGAATCAATGAAGAGAAGGCCTATTTATGAGATTCACGGCGATGTTTCAAAGGCCCTAGTGGCCGACCACCAACTGATGTGCATTGATGATTTGGGGAACTGTACCGACGGGACATTTCGGTCACTTCTGCCGCTTACATCATGAGGATGTCGTCATGACAGGTCGAGGTAAAAAATTGAAGACTCAATTCGTTTCTTGTCATTACTTTCCAATAAATGAGGGGACTATCTATATATGGTTAAAACCGGGCCTACCCGATTCTACTGTTTTATCGAGACTGGTGATTTTCATCGGAGGACATCTTCGTAACGTAACACACCAAGACACGAGGGTAAGATACCAAGTACGGAATTGAGGTACCTGTCAAGATCGAGGCTAGTAGCAATCGGAGCTAAACGATACAGACATCGAGAATGATCAGAGATGGCACAATAACGGAAAGGCGATATATCCGTGATTGGTCGAAGATCACGACGTGAATCTCAGAGTAGATCAAATCAGAAACAATTAATCAGCTAATCATGGGATTTTCTTCTGTAATTAGAGTTATACCATAAGTACAATTTCTCTACTATATAAAGGGAAGTTCTAATAATTTGTAAAACACATCATGCACATATATCAAAGCAATACAATTCTCTCTTTCTCGCTTACATTATTGTTCGTCGGCTTGTTTTATTTTCTAACCATTCTTGCACAATCAGTTCGAGAGTACTTCGACTCGAGGGTTGAGTTCAGTTTGAACACTGGTTTGTTTCACTTATAATTCAATTATGTCATTCATCTTTATATTTATCAATTGGTGTTGAGTGAAATCACATATTCTTAAAATCATAATATAAGTTTAATTGTTATCCCATTTTAAGGGTAAACAATGTGCTTGGATTGCCTGAATGGAACACTAAAATTGTGCAGAAAATACTAAACATGAAAATAAATACGAACAAGGAAAACATTTAACAAGATCCATGTAACATACCTTTGATTCCTTTGCACTAGTTTTCAAGGACAAGGTGATATTTTCACCCAAATATTGAGCAAGATTTCTCAAGTCAAGCAGCCTATTGATTGCATTAACATATTTAACTTCAATCTCAGATTCCATTAGCCTTGAACAAACCACTGGACTCCACCTTTAAACTTTTATTATATATATTAGCTTGAAAGACCGTAAATTAGGAGTAACAATGATAACATTGTACAAGTTTATTTGTAATGACCCGGCCGGTCGTTCAGAGAGTTATAGCCCCGTTTTCCCTCTTTCTATTTCTTTATGTGTTGTTCAGATGTGTTGAGTTGTATTGAATTGGTAGTTTGGGTTCGGAGTGGTTTGGAGTGGAATGAGACACTTAATCTCTTAGTTAGAAAGTTAAGTTAGAGAAGTCAACCGAAAGTTGACTTATGACTAAACAAATTCAGATTTGGAATTTATGATTCGGTTAGATTCGTTGGGTGATTTTAGACTTAGGAGTGTATCCGGAATGTAATTTTGAGGTTCGTAGTAGAATTAGGCTTGAATTGGCGAAAGTAGAAAATTTGGCAATTTTGGTCGGTAGTGGAAAAGTAGGTATCGGGATCATAATGGAATTACAAAAGTTGGAATAGGTTCGTAGTGTCATTTTTGACGTGTGTGCAAAATTTGAGTCATCCGGACGTGGTTTGATAGGTTTCGGCGTCGTTGGCGAATTTTGGAAGTTTAGATATTCTTAGGCTTGAATTCGAGGTTGATTTGGTGTTTTGGGTGCTATTTTGGTTGTTCCTAAGGTTCAACTAAGTTCGGGTAGTGATATATGACTTGTTGGAATTATTGGTTGAGGTCCTAAGGGGCTCGGGTGTTTTTTGGATGGTTAACGGGTTAAATTGGTAAAGTTTGGATTGCTGGAAATCTGTTGGTGTAATTGTTCTGGTGTGGCCGCACCTGCGGATGGGGAACCACAGGTGCGATGATCGTAGGTGCGGAGGGCCTATTGCATATGCGGAAATTGGAGGCCTGGGCATTGAGCGCAGGTGCGAAAGAGAGGATCACACCTGCGAGCCTGCAGGTGCGAAAGGGGCAGCCGGAGGTGCGAAGTTGCGCGTTTAAGTGAGTTTCGCAGATGTGAACCTGGGACCGCAGATGCAGAACCGCAGGTGCAAAGAATATGGTCGCAGGTGCGGAACTCCTGGGCAGAAACCTATATAAGTAACCCTTCACAAATTTTTGCCCTTTTTCCACCATTGTTGAACGGGTTTTTGAGCTTATGGCAGTGTTTTTCAAGGGAGAATCAAGAGGTATCACTGAGGTAAGTCGCTTGGGTTTATTTACGCGTGTTTATGATGTTTTTCCACTGATTAGCCATGAAAATTGTAGGATTTTAGGGTAATATTGAGGGAGTTAGGGCTTGAGTTTTGGAGAATTTTAAGTGAGGATTTGAGGGACCAAACAGAGTCGGATTTCGATGAACTTTATATGATTAGGCTCGGGAGAGGACGAGGATTCTTATTCGGCCATTTTAAATTGGTTTCGAGACGTGGGCCCAGGAGCCTGATTTTAGCCTATTTCGTATTTTTGGCCTATTTATGTAGTTTTTCCTGTGGAATTTGATTCTCTGGCCTATGTTGATAATATTATTCTGATTATGGTTAGATTTGGAGCTTTTGGAGACCGAGTCGAGGGACGAGGACATCCCGGAGTAGGATTTTTACGATGTTAAGGTAAGTAACAGTTTTAAATAGGCCGGAGAATTTACATTATGTGATTGTTTGGAGGTGATACCCACGCTAGGTGACGGGTGTGTGGGTCTACGCCGCGAGGGATTGAGACTTGGTCCGTCCCGTGAGGCTGTGAGGCCTAATGACCATTATCTGTGTTACGTATTTTCATGTTATTGAAATTGACAGCCTTCATTCTAGAGATCATGCTTAGGCTTTATTCATGCTCACATTTTTTGCACTCAGTCATAGAAATTCTTATACATGTTTACCTCAGTCTCTGTTATTTTGCTGATATGATGTGATATTTGATTTGGGTTGTGCTCCCTCATTTGTTGTGAATTGTGAGGCTGGAGAGGTACATGACTGGGTGAAGCCGAGGACCTGTTGTGAGATATTTTATTATTGCACGTGAGTTGTCCGTACGGATCCAGGTATTGATACCATAGCACGTGAGTTTGTCCGTGTAGAACGTGAGTTGACCGTGCGGATCCAGATATTGATATTATGGCATGTGATTTGTCCGTGCAGTACGTGAGTTGCCCGTGCAGATTAGTGCTTGGGCTAGGAGCCCCTCCGGAGTCTGTACACCCCCAATGAGTGCAAGTACCTATTGAGAGCGTATATTGAGTGCTGAGTGTTGAGTGATGGAGTGACATTGCTGTGAGGTTTCATTTACTTTTGTTGTTGCTGCATTTACTTGTTGATTTCTTTGTAGCATTCGTTGATTTGTAGAAATTACATGTTTACCCCTGTTTGTACTTAATTGTGGAAATAAGTAATTTGATTGTTTTGCTTAGCTCGTCACTACTACTCAGTTCCTTTGTTATTTTTGTTACTACTGGGTCGGTTGTACTCATACTACACCCTGCACTTCATGTGCAGATCCAGGTGAGTTAGAGCGCAGCGATCGTTGAGTTCAGGTCGGCTATCTTTGGAGACTGCAAGGTAGCTGCTAGCATCTGCAGGACCTTGTTACTCATATTATTATTTCTTCCTTTGGACTGTATTGACAGTTAAACAGTTATATATATCTTAGTTCATAGTTTTAGATGCACCTTATTTATTATATTTAGAGTTGGTTTAGTTTATAAGAAATTCAAATATTGGATATGTTTTCATTAAATTCTTATAATCAAATTTGGTAGTAATATTTTGAGAAATAGACTTGCCTTGTATCACGATAGGTGCCATCATAACGTGATTTAGATTTGGGTCGTGACATTACCATGTTACTTAAATTCAAATTCTCCAATTCAGGACTCAAAAGTTTAATTTTGTGCAATGTTTCACATAAATGAAGAAACAAGGATTTAAGACGCTGACACTTGTTGATAAGCTTGGAGAAAGTTGTGGGAGAGATATAAACGCTATCAAAATATATCTCTTTCAATTCAGGCAACTCCTTAATATCAACAATGTGTCTCTTCACAAATCTGCAATCTCGTAAATGTAGAACTGTTAATAATCTCAACTCTAAAATAGCCATAGATACATATAAAGTGTAACTACGTATTTCGAACAAATAAAATTCTGTTTGTGTCAAAGTTGTAGTCATTGAATGTGTGCTATATTGCGATGCCAAATCTTGCATACAAGTGAAGATGTTGCTCTTTGTTTGAGATTGAGAAAATAGAGGATATGGTGTAGGATTTCTTCTGGTAACTCAGGATGTGGTGGAGGCCATGGATTTGTGCACGAAAAGTAAGTATGACGAGACGGAATGTATGAAATGTCTTCATCCTTAATCAGTCTAGTGAGTTTCTAGACAGGGTAGCTCGGTGCACATAGTTTTTCATATTCATGCAGGGCCCAAAAGGATCGCGACAGTCTACCTTAATGCAAGTATTAATGGCTGTTTTCATGGCTTCAACTCTTGACCTATAAGTGATACGTAGAATATAGTGAGTTTCTACGAAATGGTTATAAAATAAAAAGAAAAAAAGAAAAAAATACTACAAGGCTATCCGACTTAAAACATGGTTTAAAAAAGTATTAAAATTTGAATGTTCGTTCCTGTTGTGGTCCGATTTAGCAAAGGAGAATCTCCTACAAGGAAATAAAAAGTAATCAATCCTTTTCTAGGATATTTTCTTACCTTAATTGTATCACAATAATCTTTTGGTTTATATTTCGTGTTCTCTCTTTCTATCATTTTATAATGTATCCTTGACCAGAGGTCTCGCGTTCGAGCCCCTGAGTATAGAGTTGTTTTTGTTAGGGAGCACTTTACCCTCAACGTGGGATTTTTAATGCGCGAATTCGGATTAGTCGGGTCCCAATATGGGTACCGAATACCGGATGAGAAATCAAAAAATGTATCCTTGACTTAATTTCAAAAAGAAGTTATTTCTCTTAGGAGTATATTTTACATTTTCATTACCTTTTCCCTTTTTTAGTCTTTGAATCTACCTCTTGCATCTTCATTCGATAGTAAACATAAATGGTAAAAAAATGGCATAAATCATGGTAAAATCACTCCCTTAAAACGTGGGATTACGGAATAATTAGATATATCTTATAGGATGATATACAATTGTAATTTAAAGTTTAAAAATAGATAAAAAGACTTGAGTGCTGACTGAAAGAAAAATAACATATATAATACTTATGTTAACTCGTAATTATATAGAGTAAACTTGGTAAATCTATCTTTTTATATCTACCTATCCATACTATATTAAAAGCACACGCCCTTAACGAAATATTATTTACCTTTTTAGTCCTTTAAAAATAGATTTCGCAGGTAACAAAGTTGTAACTTAAGTTATATTCCTAAAATTTAGGACTTTGAAATCAACTAAAATATTGGTTATCAAATCGTTCATTGTTTGAAATATTTAGGACCTTAAAATCGATTAAGATTTACCTTACATAAATTCTTTCCTAATTGAAATATGTAGGGATTTTTACACAAATAACTGGTCATATTAATTGTTTACTTTTTTTAACCATATACATAAATTATATATTAATTATACATAATTATACAGATTTAATACATAAATTATGCTAGCTATTTTTAGTTTAGGTTATAAGATGGACGGCTATTTGGGTTAATTCTTCAGTAACATAAGTAGAATTAGACAATTAGTAGTACTAAAAGTTGGAAAAAAAATTAAGACTAAACGTTGGTTGCCACTACTTGTCAAGAAGACGGGTAAAAGGTAGTCTTGGGATATAAGATTTTCATCGCAAACTAAGTATAAGTCTTATATGTTAACTAAACTTTTTTAATTAAATTTTCGTTATTTGATCTAAGTTCTTACACTTTAAGATTTTGAAATTAATTTAATTTAACCTAAATTAACTAAAATTTAACCTTATATAAATTATGTTCTTATATGAATAATGTATAATAATCATATAAATTCCTTCCATGCTACTTTTGAATTGTATATATGCACTATAATATATTTTCATATTAAACTTGAACTCCTTTCCTTCACTAGCTTGTTTAAATATCCTTTTTGAATATATTTATTCTGATTTTGGTTGCACTTTAGTTTTGTGTTCATTTGAAATTTATAGATTATTAATTTCATGTTGTTATGTTTTAAGTTTTTTCGTTCAACATTACATAAGCTTTTAAGAATTATATATTTTTGCTGAAACTGAAAAAGAAGTATGATAACTTATGAAATTGAAGTTACGATACAATAAATTTGGAACAAATTTTAAGTTAAATTATTGAGTAATGACTCAGAAACTTACACTTGTATTTTATAATTCAAGTATAATTTTTAAATAAATTTATACTCATCGAGATAAGATACACGCACTATGCAAGTACCTTGAGATTAGTTTTTTTTTAAAAGCTATGCTGCTCCACTAAGTACTATGTTGGGCTAATGCTCCACTGTCTTCTTTCCAGTTTTGTCGAGCAAGGGACAGGCAAAATAACATGAAAACAAATAGACCTTTTCCTCTTTTTTTCGACAAGAAATAATGCTAAATTGATTTTTTTTGAACCACTATTTATATTTTGATTTAGTTAAAAAAAAATTGGGAAAATAGTCCCACGATAAAACTTTAAAGCACGCTGGGCAAAATTTTCTTCGATCGCCAATATTTTAAAGTATCAGGAATTTCGACGATCACCGAAATTTTTAGCCAAACAACAACAATAACAACAACAACAATAACATATTTAGTAAAATTTCAACAGTGGGGTCTGAGGAGAATAAAGTGTACGCAGATCTTACCCCTACCCCGAAAAGGGCAGAGATTCTGTTTCCAAGAGACAAAATTTATAGCAAAATCCTGAAAATTATCATAATTGCCGCATGCTTTAAAATTCCAACGTGCTTTAAAATTTGGCATAAAACTTTTTGGGGTATTATCACTTTTAGCCCGTACCAGAAACTATTTACATCTGGTAGCGGAAAAAGTGTATAAAATTTGTATAATGTTTGTATATAACATACATAATGCATATATACAAAAAATATGCAAATTTTATACAATTTTTTGGCTATTATTTTTACAGCGGCTATATGATGTCATTTTTCAAAAAAAATTCTAAAATTTTTGTGGGGTCAAAAGTCAATAGTGGCACACCAGACCTCGAAAATAATAAATCGAAGTAAGAGTTATGGTACAGTATGACCGACATAGTTGTGGTAAGCCATAAGCATAGATAACTAAGGCTATGAAATAAGATATAGCAATAGTCGTAAGTTCAACGAAGTACCAAGCAAAGAACTTTAGTACAGCTATAGATGCCCAGATAGACAGCTTGTCATAATACTATATATGTTCACAAAGTGAAGCCTAGAAATTGGTTTAAAGCTAGCAAAAAAAAGGAGATAAGAGTCGCATTGGCGCACATTCAAGGTTAGAATAGTACATGTTTCATGAAATAAGGTAAAAACAGTTACGAGATTTGGAGAATTTCAACCACAAGTCGTGGAGTGAGAAAGAGGCCTAAAGGGAGGAATGCCTTAGCCTTTGGATTTATTCACCGAACAACTCCCTGGATGGCAAAGACAATATTAAAGTATTCGTAAGCTATTGCTTAAGAGAAGGATAAGTACATTAGTCAACATTCAAGGACGAATGTTCCAAAGGGGGAATGATGTTACACTTCATGTTTTCGCACGTGAGAGTACGTCGTAAGTCAATTGACGTAATCTGAGAAACAAGATTATATTTGGAAGTATATAAAGTAAGTTAATCATGTTACCTTGGAGGTTACAAATATTTAAGATCATGAATAATGAGTACCAAGAGGGTTGAAAATCTTAGAAGCTAAACCAATTGAAGAAAATAAGTTTCATCGAAAGTCGACGAGTTTGGAATGTTATAACATGTACTTTAGGGTGAGACTATGGTTCATTACATGATAAGTAGGTTATTATATGAGTTATTTTTATTGTATGATAGTTGTGTGCTACGTTTTGAAGTCAAGTAAGTTGTGGAACAAAAGTTGGCAAAGGTTTTCACAAGTTACATTCATAAATTTGCTGAAACTTAGGTCAACTATAGATGATATTTTCTCCCAATGTACTTGGAATAAGGGGATGATATATATTCCAAATTTAAGATATACAAGTTTAGTTTCTAATGCATTTAACCGTTTGTCGATACAATATCGGAGTAGAGAGATATTCGTATTTTCGCGAGATCGCACAAAGCAGCTCCCATGGGACCTACAAAGTCGGTGTAAACTCCAGCTTGTATTTAAGTCAATTCTAAATCGTTTTCACTCATTTTTATCGTCAAAAACAGTTCATAAACCTCTTAAATTCTCTCCAATGGTTCCTCCATGATTCTAGGGTGAAAACCTAAGATAAAAATATGAATTCAATGCTAGAAACCCCGTGGTGCTTGCTAGATTATAGTTCTTCGTCTTGTGGCTGTTTTGGAGGGTTCTTCAAAGTGAAGTAACCTCAGGTCTCATCTGGTTCTTGTTGATTAAGGTAATAATCAGTCACTCCTTCATACATATTATATTTTCAAGGTGAGCTACAAGTGTTTACACTCCAACTTGAACACCAAAAGTTAATTCAAGAAGAGAATACAACATCTATAGTGTTGTGGTGTCATTGGGGATAATTGTGGGTTGTGTTTGGCCAAAATTTTAAGTGGTTGATACTGTTTAAGGTTAGTATAACAGCCTACTAATTGTGCTTAAGCTTGCATGCATGTTGGTTAAGTTGCTAGGTTAAAAAATTACAAGATAATACTTGAATTAGCTTAAGTCACTTCTATGGTGTTGTATTGCCATTGAGGGATTTTGTAGGCTAAATATAACTTGGATTTCAAGTTCAACCTAGTCTAGGAGGTATGTGTATTGTGTTCTTGCAGGTGCTTAAGGTTGTATTGATGTAGATTAAGCTAAATAGTTGGACTAGACATGAACTAGTGAATAAAGTTTCCAATTGAAGAAAGCCGGAGTTGTGGATTGTTTCCTTTGATATAAATATATGGTATAAGGATGGAATCATTGATAAGTTACTTCATTATCATATTAATGATGTTTTTAATTTAATTTAAGAAATCTATAAGGTATGATATGGGTTATACGGATTCAAATCGAGCTTGCCACTCAAAATGATTGTTGAACTAATCGGAGAGCTTATTGTGAATTGTATTGTTGTTGTGTGGGCTGTTTGGTGACTTTTGGTAACATATGGGATGTAGTAAAAACAGGGGAGGTGCTGTCCATTTTCTTGTGGAATATTGGTTTTGAAATATGAGGGTTACAATGTTTATATGATGACGACGAAGTCGGGTTCTCATTGTAGACGTAAGAAGATCATATTGAGCTTTGTTGACGATTGGAGAGAAGATTGCAAAGGTATGTTAAGGCACTTCCTTCTTTCTTTTGGCATGATCTAAAGTGAAACGAATGTAAACGATACGTTATTTCTTAATGAATCTACTCCTAGAAACTAAGGTTGTCCATGTTGTTATTTCCTTACAAAGTTATTCTAAGAAAGTATGTATGATCCTTGAGCCCTAGTGAAGTTCATGTTGATGGTATGATGTCCATAATATTAATCGAAGGTGCAACTACCTTACGTCATTCCGAAAAGTTTAGAGCGTGATTCCATGAGTCCATCATGCATTATTGATAGTTTCTAGGACTCCACAAACTGTAAAGAGACATGGTCCTTTACCAGTTCCCTCAGAGTTATCGATAGAGACAATAAGTAAAAGAGGCACAGGATTTTTACGTGGAAAAATCCCAACTTAAGGGGACAAAAACCACGACCTACACTGGTAGGATTTCAACTTCACTAACTTGTAATCTCAACTATTACAAGCCACTTTGTAAAGACTCTCTTTCAAAGACTTTGAACCACTAACTTGTAATACACTTATTACAAGCCACTTTGTTACTCACTAGTAACAAAGACTTTAACTTATGACTACACTAGTCACAACACAAACACTGATGGTCTTTGGTTTTAGTATTCCTAATACAAGGCTTCTAAGAAAGCAAGATAGGATACAATGGAAAGCAAAACACAAGATTACAACTCAACTAATGGATGCCTAAGACACGTAGTGAAACTGGTCCGCTTTAGTGGAGTTGTCTTCTTGTTCTTGACACACTTGAGCGTTCAATGCTGGAGAAGATCTTCAATGCTTAGAAGAATGTTAGCAAATGCTCAAGTGAATGTCTTGTTTGTCTTCAAACAAGATATTATATCCCTAGGACATCCCAAGAAGGATTCCCATGCTTAGTTGGTATAATCTTCAACCAATGGGAAGTGACTTTGCACTGTTACTACACTGTAGATGTACAGTTGCAGACAGTCACTTTTCTGTCACAGCTTTCCAGCTGTAGAGTTGACATGTACTCCCGTCAGTGAGAATGTTAAGGGATCAGGTCCCTAATCTGTTTCCTGTGAGTTCAGATGCACATTGCCAAGATTTCTTGAGTTCATGCTGACTGATTGTGCTGGTTACGCATTAGGTCCTTTATCTTGTTCTTTACATAAAAGTTTGTTAATTTCATCAAAACAGAATACTAACCCATAAATTTCTCCCTTTTTGATGATGAAAAACTTTTATAATTGATGAACAGTTATATGGTGTTATATAATCTAACTTAACCAGATACAAGACCAGGACCCCATATTGTTCCCTCTGTCTGTGTGATTCCCCCTTAAACCCTTCTTATTTATCAATGATATCTTCCCCCTTTTGGCATCATAAAAAGACAGAACCAGATAGAAAGCATAAAGAAACAAAGCTAACTCATGCCCCATGTGTGCACACAACATGATAGAACAGAAAGAAGAGGCAAGCAGGCAATAGCAGAACATTAAGAAGCTGATTCATTCATACCAAAATAGTTGTTAAATATAGAGAAGTCTTTGCTTGGGATAGCAAAGACTTAATTTGGACTTTTGAAAACGGGAGCATCTAGGTGGGATCCAATTACCAAACGCAAAAAGAGCAAAAAAAAGTACTACCAACCACAAACATCATCAATAATACAGAGACTGGAAAGAGACGGAATCCTAGGGGGCAGTAGAAGAGGAAGGCTTGGAGGAGGAGGCAGCACGAGTCTTGAGAACCAAATCCATCAGAGCATTTGCAGACGATTATTCCTCCATAAGTTTCTCCCGCAGGTTCTCTACATGTTGCCTAAGCTCAGTGTTCTCTTTAGTCAAGCGGGTAACCTCCTCAGTTGAAGAATGAGCAGCACCAGGTCCCCTAGGGGCTTGACTCAACTGAGCCTCCAAAATAGCAATTTGAGCCCTCAACTCCCGAATCACCTCATTGGCATCATTCAGTGCATTGATAAATTGGGATATTGTAGAAGTGCTACCCCCAGGTATCTGAAAACATTCACATTCCTCTAAGGTCATTTTGGAGAAGGTCTGCTTGCGGGTCCCTACTCGGGGGTTTGCAACAGGCACTTTATAGAACTCAAGTACCCGAGTAAGTAGGAAACCATACGGGAGCCCATGATTACCATCCTTGACATTCACCACTTTGCACATATGTTCAATCATGAGAGCAGGCAAGTTGATAGGGGTGAAGGAATCAATAACCTCCATCAATGTCAAATCAGCCTTGGAGGCAATTGATCGCCTTTCAGCACGGGGGAGAAGTACTTTATTTACCAGTTCGAATAAGTGTTGGTAAACAGGGAGCATAGCTTTCTTGTGGACCCGTTCCCCTTGCTGAATTGTGCCCTCCTTAATAATGGCTCGCAAAAAATTTCCCTCACAAGCAGTAACATCGGTATTCATAGAAGACAGTCCCCTAGATGGAACTTGAAGAACTGTTCCCAGAGCAGCATCGTCAAAAACAATGTCGACTCCTTCCACTAGAACACAAATATGATGCTCAGGAGGTGTAAATAGAGATGCATAAAAGTCTTTCACTGCATCCTCATAGACTTTGGGCACACTCACATTGAAGAGATGGTCCCATTTCTGAAACTCAACCATGGACACATTTTGGCGCATTCCAGCCATCTCGCAAATCTCTGGGTCAAACATCCGACCCATAGCACCCTCTGTCTCCTCACATTCTCTTGCCACTTGCCACTGTCACTTGGTATTTTTTGCACAAAACCTGGTTCCTCAACAGTTTCCACTTCTCTTTTTCGTTTTCCTGACTTTTGCACAGACTTTCCCGTAGAACATTCTACAGTCATGGACCTTTTAACACTAGCTTCACCAACTTCAGCTCGCTTGAGCTTTTCACTACTTTTCACAGGTGTCACACGAGGTTTTGCTTACCCTTTATCCACAACTCCATCCACAGACCTTTTAGAGGGAGATTTTCTTGTGACCAAGGAACTTGGTTCCTCTTCTTCATCCTCTTCCACCTCAACCACAGGAATGTTTTCATCCACCACCACTTTCTTCCCCTCCTTCAGCAGTCTTTTCCTCTTCTTTTTACTGCTTTTCTTGTTTTTCGCCAGAGTAGAGTCAAGTTCCTCCTTCTTTTGCAACCGTGTGGATGGTCTCTTGACAGATGATTCAGGAGTGGGTAATTTCTAGCGAAGTTTAAAGCGAGGACTCAGGACCATCTCGTCCTCATCATCCTCATTAGTAGGCTTGGAAAGAGGAGGAACTGACTCTAGAGGAGGAGTATGGGATATAGGTTCCTGGTTGGTTTCAAGGAGCGGAGAACCAGGTTCCTCACAGGACTTCTCTTTGACAAACGCATGAACTGGGGATTCAAACAAGACTAGGGTCCGTTCATCGCCTAGGAATGGAGGTTCTTCCCCCTGAGGCTCAGGAAGGGAAGAAGCTCCATTAGAGGGAAGACTCTCAGAAGTAATGAACATAATGTTCTCAGCCGCTTGTTTTTTAGGTGACTCCAGAGGAGCTATGGAGTCAAGGAGAGAGGAATTGAGATATTGGTAAGGGTCATCCCTAGAAGCTTCAGAGGTCTGAGGAAGGTCATGTGCTAGGGATTCTTTTGGTGTGGCAAACAGGGTGGATTTTAGAGAAGGAGGAGCATCTGTAGGTAAGAGGGAGGAAGCAGGTGCAGGGATGATGACTTCTGGGAGAGAGGAGGAAGGAACCTCCAACGGAACAGGGTTGGAGTCAGTGACGGGAAAGAGAGATAGTCAGTTCTCAGTCGCAATTTTTGTGAAGATGGAGAGATTTACAGTGTAGAGAGGAGTGTGATTTGAAGAGACTAGAGAAGAGGAGTCTTGATAAAGGGAGGTGTAATGATGAGGGGAAAGAGGAACGGGTTCAAAAAAATGATAGTAGGTGTTTTTGGGAAGAGAAAACTTACAAAAGGAGTTAAAGGATTTGAGAGATGGACGTGATGTACATAGACACTGAAAAGTCAGATGATGTGGCAGCAGCAATTAATTTTTGTTACTTTGTGAGAGAGGCATAGAAAACACATAACTACTGACCTGTGGTACAGGAACCAGGTCCTGTACCCCTTTTTTTGTTATTTGTTATTTTTTTTGTAAACGTTTTTTATTTTGCAGCTTCCTTTTGTTCCACAGAGCCGTACCTTTAATTTTTGTAATCACCATGTATGTCTACCTGCAAAGGTATTTATTTGAGTTAAGCTTAGTCAGAAAACACTTTAGCTTACTGTACCTGAGAGTGACTCTCATAGCCAATGCTAGGGAACGAGGTCCTCAGTTAGGTCTAAGAAATCCCAATGCCATTATGTTTTTCTCAAAGTGTTCCCTGCTCAGTGCTTTGGTAAAGATATCGGCAATTTGATCTTCAGTGCAGTAAAACTTCATGCAGATATACCCTTTTTCAACATTGTCTCGAAGGAAATGATGTATCACATCAATCTGCTTGGTTATTTTGTGTTGAACCAGGTTCATTGCCATGTTGAGGGCGCTCGGTCAAACTGATCACTTTTAGCTTCATAGATGTAGACTATTATGTCCTTGTATGCTTTTAAAAGTCTGTTGAGTTCTCAAAAGAGGAAGAAATTAGGCTCTCAAAGCATGACCTAACCTTGGCCATCCATTTCTTTCTTTCTTAATAAACAGGCCAAGTTTAGATCATGTTGGCAGCTTCACTTGTTCCCTTTCAGACTTGGATCATCATTTCATATAGCAAATAAGTAATGTAAAGGAAAAAAGGAAGAAAATGCAAAGGAGAGAGAGTCTTAAAGTAAAGGGAAGAGTTGGTTTTAGCATTTATTTATACTAGTAATAAGAAGCTGAAGGTATTATCATTTTTTAATATTTTAAAAAAAAAGATACAAGGACCGAAGGATATAAACAATGAATTAAAGCCGAATCTGTAGGCAATTGAGAAGCTATGAATTAAAGAGAGTGAAAAAGAAAGAAGTGTAATATAGGGTCACTACAGCATAAACATGTAGGAGGAGGCAATTAGCCGAAAGTGGAAAGTGGGGCGGCGAGACCAGGGACCGAGGAAGTTTTCTCGATCTTAAAGTCGGAATTAAGGGCACACCCGCCGGGAACGCACTCTTCAGGGCGTGGATCCACCAGCGTTTTGTCACCGGACGACCGTGAAGAAGAAGTTTTTTTCAGTTGAAGAATGAGCAGCACCAGGTCCCCTAGAGGCTTGACTCAACTGAGCCTCCAAAATAGCAATCTGAGCCCTCAACTCCCGGATCACCTCATTGGCATCATTCAGTGCATTGATCAATTGGGATATTGTTGAAGTTCTACCCCCAGGTTTCTGAAAACATTCACAATCCTCTAAGGTCGTTTTGGAGAAGGTCTGCTCGCGGGTCCCTACTCGGGGGTTTGCAACAGGCACTTTGTAGAACTCAAATACCCGAGTAAGTAGGAAACCATATGGGAGACCATGATTACCATCCTTGACATTCACTACTTTGCACATATGTTCAATCATGAGAGCAGGCAAGTTGATAGGGGTGAAGGAATCAAGAGCCTCCATCAATGTCAAATCAGCCTTGGAGGCAGTTGATCACCTTTCAGCACAGGAGAGAAGTAATTTATTTACCATTTCGAATAAGAGCTAGTAAACAGGGAGCATAGCTTTCTTGTGGACTCGTTCCCCTTGCTGAATTATGCCCGCCTTAATAATGGCTCGCAAAAACTTTCCCTCACAAGCAGTAACATCGGTATTCATAGAAGACAATCCCCTAGATGGAACTTGAAGAAATGTTCCCAGAGCAGCATCGTCAAAAAGAATGTCGACTCCTTCCACTAGAACACAAATATGATGCTCAGCAGGTGTAAATAGAGATGCATAAAAGTCTTTCACTGCATCCTCATAGACTTTGGGCACACTCACATTGAAGAGATGGTCCCATTTCTGAAACTCAACCATGGACACATTTTGGCGCATTCCAGCCATCTCGTAAATCTCTGGGTCAAACATCCGACCCATAGCACCCTCTATCTCCTCACATTCTCTTGCCACTTGCCACTGTCACTTGGTATTTTTTGCACAAAACCTGGTTCCTCAACAGTTTCCACTTCTCTTTTTCGTTTTCCTGACCTTTGCACAGACTTTCCCGTAGAACATTCTACAGACATGGACCTTTTAACACTAGCTTCACCAACTTCAGCTCGCTTGAGCTTTTCACTACTTTTCAATGGTGTCACACGAGGTTTTGCTTACCCTTTATCCACAACTCCATCCACAGACCTTTTAGAGGGAGATTTTCTTGTGACCAAGGAACTTGGTTCCTCTTCTTCATCCTCTTCCACCTCAACCACAGGAATGTTGTCATCCACCACCACTTTCTTCCCCTCCTTCAGCAGTCTTTTCCTCTTCTTTTTACTGCTTTTCTTGTTTTTCGCTAGAGCAGAGTCAAGTTCCTCCTTATTTTGCAACCGTGTGGATGGTCTCTTGACAGATGATTCAGGAGTGGGTACTTTCTAGCGAACTTTAAAGAGAGGACTCAGGACCATATCGTCCTCATCATCCTCATTAGTAGGCTTGGAAAGAGGAGGAACTGACTCTAGAGGAGGAGTATGGGATATAGGTTCCTGGTTGGTTTCAAGGAGCGGAGAACCAGGTTCCTCACAGGACTTCTCTTTGACAAACGCATGAACTGGGGATTCAAACAAGACTAGGGTCCGTTCATCGCCTAGGAATGGAGGTTCTTCCCCCTGAGGCTCAGGAAGGGAAGAAGCTCCATCAGAGGAAAGACTCTCAGAAGTAATGAACATAATGTTCTCAGCCGCTTGCTTTTCAGGTGACTCCAGAGGAGCTATGGAGTCAAGGATAGAGGAATTGAGATATTGGTAAGGGTCATCCCCAGAAGCTTCAGAGGTTTGAGGAAGGTCATGTGCTAGGGCTTCTTTTGGTGTGGCAGACAGGGTGGATTTTAGAGAAGGAGGAGCATCTGTAGGTAAGAGGGAGGAAGCAGGTACAGGGATGATGACTTCTGGATGAGAGGAGGACGGAACCTCCGGCGGAACAGGGTTGGAGTCAGTGACGGGAGAGAGAGATGGTGAGTTCTCAGTCGCAATTTTTGTGAAGATGGAGAGATTTACAGTGTAGAGAGGAGTGTGATTTGCAGAGACTAGAGAAGAGGTGGCTTGATAAAAGGGAGGTGTAATGATGAGGGGAAAGAGGAACGAGTTCAAAAAATTGATTGTAGGTGTTTTTGGGAAGAGAAAACTTATAGAAGGAGTTAAAGGATTTGAGGGATAGAGTTGATGGACATAGACACTGAAAAGTTAGATGATGTGGCAGCAACAATTAATTTTTGTTACTTTTTGAGAGAGGCGTAGAAAACACATAACTACTGACCTGTGGTACAGGAACCAGGTCCTGTAGCCCCTTTTTTGTCATTTGTTGTTGTTTTTTTATTTTTGTAAACATTTTTTTTTTGCAGCTTCCTTTTTTTCCACAGATCCGTACCTTTAATTTCTGTAATCACCATGTGTGTTGATGCGAGACTAAATTGCATAGTTTAACATGTGATATACCTTACATTTTATGCGCATTAATGATAAAAATACACTTGTTATGTGCTTAATGGAGTTTATTTTATGTGTAGGTGAATTGGAGATGGAACCGGAGCTAAAGGGATGCAAATACGTCGAATATACGCAAAAGAAGACGCCCGGGCGATAGCCGGGCATTTTCCCCCTAAATCCTGGCACCCCCTAGCGTTAGGGGGGCGTTTGCCCCATAAAGCCTGGCCCCCCTGGCGTTAGGGCCATAACGCCAGGCCCCCCCTGGCGTTAGGGGGGCGTTAGAGCCCAAACGCCCGGGGTCTGCAGTTTCGCCCAAGTCCGAGTTTGTCGAGTTAAAAGTTTCCCGGTTGAAATAGAAGTCTCCTACACGGTTAGGGTTCGCCCTAAACCTATAAATAGAC